>RJWT010025867.1:0-16007 GCA_004365215.1 Cuniculus paca | reverse complement strand
CCACACTTTTTACTCACCTTGATAATTCCAATTTGTTTAAAGAACTCTCCCACTTGATCTGTAGACACACCCTCCCCAAGTCCTTGCACAAAGATTGTGTTGTTATCTGAATTATCAGATTCTGAATCTAAGGAGGAAAAAATTATGGTTAATTTCACATTCCTTAGTTCTACTACATCCTGTTTAGTAGTCTATAGAGTAAAAATGTATTGCCCAATAGTCAACTGTTTCTAAGACCATAATGAAAGGACTAACATAAAAAAAATTATGTAAACATGCAGTGTCTAAAATAGTATTGTAGATCAATTCTTACATCTAAACTTTAGGTAAAGTGCATCAAGTCCGTACTCTGAAATATAAACAGACCTATTAAAAGAGAGGTCTTTAAAAAATCTCACTTTCCAGATTCAGATACAGGATTACAGCTCATGAAGAAATGAAGAGTGAATTTAAAGTAGCATTTCTTTCTCTGGAGAACTTTTAATTTTTTATGACTAATTAAAAGTTGTGGGGCTGGGGATATAGCTCAGTGGCATAAGTGCCTGCCTGGCAACACAAGGTCGTGAGTTCAATTCCCGGTACCAAAACAAAACACAAAAACTCAAAGTTATAATAAGGCTCTCTAGGACAAAATTCCCTCAAACCTGATATTCTGGACTTCCAAGCAAGCCAAGCAAAATTGCTGGTTTCACACTCATTGCAATAAGCCTTGTACAGATCAGAGGGTAGGAGCACCCTGTACACACGCCTTACCTTACACGCACATTTTTGGATTAGTAAAACAAAGAAAGAAAGATGCACAAAAATTCAGTCCATCAAGGGATAATTCAGAAATTGCCACCCATATAGAATACTTTGGCATCTTAATAAAAACAAAAGTTCTGATTTCAATATAGATTAAAAGCTTTTGGCTTAAATAGATTTTTAATTTCTAAATCACAACTTTCAAAAGTCTCTATGAGTAAATCTGTAGCCTTGAACTTCATTTAAAAATAAAAAGTCATAAAATCACTGACCTCTATCCAGAGTAAAACAATTCTCTCATATATGAACTCAGGTTTCCTAGGTCCCCTAAGCAGACTCTCAATCCAACATAGGATGATTTTCTTAAAAAAAAACACAGCTTTTTCCCTCTAATTCCCCAATGATACCAATACTTTCATTAAATCTGACTTGCAATAACTTAAATAACTAAGGCTGATTAGCAGTAAAAATGCAAGTGATTTCTTCAAAGAACAAAAAGTAGACCATGGGAAAACACAAATAGCAATTTCCCCAGCAAACTTTCCCATCAACACCCCTGAATTTCTCTTTTTGGCATTTGTTTAGAAATAAAGCTCTCTACTTCAGGCAGTACTAATCCTTCCAAACACACTTTCCCCTTTAAAAAGCTGAAAACTAACATTTCTTTAACTGCAAAATTACAACTACTATAAACCTTACCAGCATCTGGTCTGGGTCCATAATCCCTGTGACCTAAAGAAAAAGGAAAAAAAAAAAAGCTATTTAAGGCAACTCAGTTGAAATAATTTTTTAAAAACAGTAATAATAACCAAAGCATGAAAACTCAATACTTCCAAAGTCCTTGAAAGTCAACCATCACAGATTTACATAATATGTAAATTAAATTTTATTAAAAGTTTTACAAAATCAAGATGAATATGAACATTTCTTCCTTAAACTTGTCCAAGACGGCACCCACTACTTTGGCAATATCACTTTCATTAATCTCTGGTTGTGAAGGCTGATTGGAAAACCCTAATAATTTAAAAACACACGTCAGCTACCTTTATTAAAAAAAAAATACTGTCAAAATCCAGTGAAGGTCTCATTCATTGGTCACCACAGACTCTTTCATGCAAATACACTGTGTAGAAATCCATTGGACTAGTTGAGATCAGCTCTGGCTTTTTAATATTTACTTTGAGATATATATATATAATGTGTGTATATAAATATATATAATTTTTTTTAAAAAGCACACAACACACACCAGCCTCAACAGAGTAAGAAAGGGCTTAGACTGCGTCTGCGGGATATTGGTGGCTTTTAGATGTATATAGCATTTCCACTGAAACATTTTGGGATACTCAGCACTTACCACCAAAATTTTTGAAGCCACCGCGGTCACCACCACTGCAGAGGAAAAATTGAAGAAATGATTTCTTCCTTAAGTCTCTAATGTGCTGAGCCCTGGGCTCAATCTACACTTAATTGTCACAAGTAGAGCACTTAGGAATACAGTAGCACTGCTAACTTTCCAGTTAATTCCATTTTCATAGACCTCAAAATGTTTCCATCTAAGTGTTTTCCCAAGGGTCTACTTCTACAAGATGGCTTTTCAAGCTTACTAGGTAACATGTCAAATATACTCTTATTTTAAAATCTTCCCAACCCCAAGCCAAAAGAACTATTCGAACTGTGACTTAAAGCTGGAGTCACAGCATGAAGAATGCTAAATTAGTATTCTTTCCAAAGGGGTATTTTTAAAACATGAGAAAAAGAAAAAGACTACAGGAATACAAAGCAAGGTTAAGATTTTGATAGTAGAACAGAAGAGATAAATACACTTCAGTACTAGGTTCTATTATGATACCAAACTGTGGGTGTATGAGATGAATAAAAAAAGTGACATACAAATATACACAAAAGTGAGCCTGAATGAAAGTAGTCTTCAAATTTTAAATCATTCCAAAATCTGATGAGGACTAAAAAAGTGTAACAAAATTGCCTTTCTACTTCATATCCACCTAATATACTAGAGATCTCTTCATATCACAGCCACTGAGGTTCATGATGCTCTGTATACCACCTCAGTAGCATACGTCAGAGACAGAATGTAACATACTCCAATACCACAGCCACCCACAGGATGACTTTATTTGGCAAACCACCGTCAGATAAGTCAGTGGCCAGAGTACATACAACTTTATGTAAGAAATCTATAAAGCTCTCTCTAATCTAGAAATTTAAACTCATCCAATATAAGCTTATTTCTTGAGACTGAAGTACATAATCTTCTCAAGGTTCACCTACTGATGAAATAAGTTTTCAGATGGTATTACGTACTTTCTACCATAACCCAAGAAGTTAATCCAACCTATTGACGTCTCTGTCTCTCACCACTTAACCTCTGCTTTAGTGATTACCCTACTCTTTAGGCTTTTCAGAACCATCTGAAGGAAAACCACTGACTAAATAAGAAAGCATTCTTCCTTTACAATAAATACAAAGTCCACCAAAAAAATGTATATATACTTTTGCAGTTAGCTATACTAATTAAATGTCTGGAAGCTAATGGCCACCACTTTGAGCACTTCTTGTAATTGTAGAGGCCAAATGTAACTTTATTAATCTCATCATATCAATACATTTAGTATTAAAATATTTATACAAGTATTTCTTTTTCTGACATATACATTTTTGGCAACTTTTGTACATTCTATTTCCTTGATATAAAAATGTTACCATTCCAATCAATTTAGGTAGACATATGTATTTTACTTTGCTTTTTAATTTTTTATATGATTTCCAGGATGCCTTCTTAAGCAGGTAAGGAAGACTATTTCAAGGCTACTAAACCCAAACTTTCATATATAGAACATAGTTTCATATGTACATATATACCACTACTTCCATGCAGTACCTAATCCTTTCTTACCCTTATAAATGACATATATGTATATCACAGCTAACTCTTTAATAAAGGGAAACCAGGCTGGACATGGTGGTGCATGCCTGTAATTCCAGCACTAGCGAGGCTGAGGCAAGATCCCAGCAAGTTCAAGGCCAGACTGTACTACAAAATGAGTTTGTCAGCCTGAACCTTATAGCAAAGACCCTGTATCAAAACAAACAAAGGAAAAAAAAAGAGAAAGGGAAGACAATAGGGTTCTCAAGATTAAATTGCTGAAAATCTTATTAAAGACAAATATATCTCATGTTTCTTCAAACATGATCCTTAAAACTCCAAAAAGTGATGAGACAAGATCTAGTGAAAATATTAAGCCCACATTCTTATGTCAGGAGGTTAAATGTCCTCAGGACAAAGTACACTTTTAAAATAAGAAACTGGAAGTCATACATTCACGACAAACAAGTACTGGAAAGGATACCTCTTAACTACTTTGCTGTCATCTAAATAAAGTACCAACTTGTTTATCACAGTAGGAGATATGCAATTTCATATTTTAAAAAGCTGGTGGTATACCCTGTAATCCCAGCAGTGGGGAGGCTGAGGCAGGAGGACTGCTAAAAGTTCAAGACTAGCCTGAACTACGTAACAAGGCCCTGTCTCCCCTGCAAAAAACACAAAATAAAAATAAAAACCTAGTTTCTACTATTTCCACTATGGCCGATAATAAAGCTTTGAAACATTAAAAGAAAAAGGGGGGGAGCCTGTCTCAAAAAAAGGGAATTATAAAACTAGTAAGTTTGAACATGTTTATAATTTCCTATTCTTCCATATAAATGACATTTTAACTTATCATCTCATCAAGCATTTCCTCTGAAAATAAAGCAGCTTAAATTTTCAAGACATGACTGTAACTATAGGAATACCACAGTGCAGTGGTGGTGAACCTGTGGCACACAGTTATTTTTCTTTTATGGTAAATGGTATGGTGTAATTTGTGGTAAGGTATAAGCTGTTTTTTCTAAACTAAAACCTCAGTAATTCAGATTTAATCACAGTGCTGGCACTTTGCAATAAGTAAGTGGGCTTTGGGGTGCGGTTTGGGCATTTGCTTCTAAAAGGTTCATCATCATAGCTAGAGCACATTACAAAAGGAGTAAGTCTTTAAACCAAGATACTTGCAGAATAGTCTTAATTATCACTAATGAACCATGAAATTTTCAGTCAGTAAAATTCTCTTGGGTTTAGTTTCTTCTTCTACAAACTGAAAATCTACATTCTCACTACTTAGGAGGTAAGCACAAGCACAGCAGCATAAGCACAGCCGAGGAACATCTCAAAAAAGCAGGATCTCATTCTCCACCCACAGCTAACTCTTTCAGAGTCTACATTTTAGTAACGTAAGTAAATCATAAGTAATTGTTAAGTTATTCATATGCACATTAATGTCTGAGACACTGCTCCAGGTGATCTGTAATATTACATTAAGATGTTTCAATCATTTTCTCCTTATTAGGAAATTCTGTATTAGTTACATCACACTCCACATGAGAAAACTTATTAAACACAGTAAATAAAATTCAAATAGTACCACTATTAAATGACAAAAGATATGCCTAAGTCTTTCTTTCAAACCTGCAAATTACAAGTCCTTTATGACATACTACTGAGGCCTTGCTAGCACATTAAGACATAAAAGTACTTCAACAAGTGAGTCAAGATGTTGCCACAACAGATTTGTTTTCAATCACAGAAAAAGCAGCAACATACATACATCAAGAATTCTTGAAAGACATTTTATAATGAAGTAGTAATGATATTTAACAGAGATATAAGATACTCAACTTTAAGATAGTTTATGTAAGATAGTTTTTGCATAAAAAAAACTAGTTGCACACTTTTTGACTCATGGAGATGGTTCCCCCCAAATTTAAAACCATAGTGAGTCTATCCTAGGGTAGACTCTGGGGGTTCCTTTATTATTAAAGCATTACACATCTAGAAAAGACAATCAGTTTCAATTTCAACTGCTTGTCAAGAAAGAAAAATTTCATTGACAAAATCTTTGTAAAAAAAAAAAATTTAGCTGGGCATGGTGGTGCACAACTGTAATCCCAGCACTGGGGAAGCTGAAGCTGTAGGATTGCCATGAATTCAAAGCCAGACTGGGCCACAGGGTGAGTTCAAGGCCAGCCTGAATTACACAGCGAGACCCTGTCGCTAAAAAACCCCAAATCAATCAGTCAATCTAAATGTCTCTGTGAAAGCACTAAAACTGCCAAAAAGTAGGAGGACAATGTAGGAATCTTAGGTTCTTTTTTCAGTACCAGGGATTGAACTAGCGACCTTGCGCTTGCCAGCCAAGTGCTTATGCCGCTGAGCTCAATCCCCAGCTACGGGAATCTTTTATTACTAGAAAATGTTAAAACAGACAGAAAAGGGGCTTAACTAAAAATTGAAAAAGATTAATTTAAAAACTGGTACTATGCTTGAGTTTTGATACTACTAAGTATAGAATACAATATTTTAGTCTGAGGAAAAGACTATCATGAATGCCAAACATAAATGACTCAATGAATTTAAAAATCATTCTCAATAATAGCTGTGTTTACACCTTATTTCCTTCCATGTTGTATGTGAATGGTAAAAAGGCTTTCTGGATTCAGCATTTATCAACATTTTAGGAAGTCAAGTACTGTCCAATACAGTATCCACTAACTTCACGTGGCTACTAAGTACTGAATATGTAGCTAGTAGTATAAAATGAGATGTGCGCTAAATGTAAATATAAAATGGATTTCTAAGATCCATTTAAAAAAAAAAAAAGGAATGTGCACTATCTCACCCAAGGAATTTTTTTTTTTTTGATGAGGTACTGAGCAGGCTAGGCAAGCACTTAGATAAGGACTCACTTAGTTCCCCAAGGTGGCCTCAAATTTATGATCCTCCTGCCCCAGTTTCCCAAGTAGCTGGGATTACAGGCATGCAACATCACATCTGGCATGAAATTCTAATTTAGATATATTTTAGGTGTTTAATTTCACCTGTTTGGTTTTTCCTGTGTGTGTGTATTGTATTGAGGATTGAACCCAGGGCCAGTACTGCTACACAATAACTTTACTACTGAGTTATATACGACCAACCCTCCATTTTCTTAAGAGCAGCTACTAGAAATTTTTAAATTGCATACACATCTCCTGTTTGTGACCCATGTTATATTTCTATTGGCCAGTGCCATTCGAGTGCATGTGCAGCTGAAGCAAGCACTGGCCAATTCCATTTGTTCTACACTGTCACCAAAACGTACACCATTTTTAGCTCTAGTTTTATGAGACAGGGTCCCAAGTTCAGGCTGGCCATGAACTCACTATGTTGTCCAGACTGGCCTCAAACTCTCAGTGATCCTCCTGTCTCAGCCTTCTGCATGCTGGGATTACAAGAATGCGCCATCATGTCTAACCCATATACATTTTTTTAGAATCAGCTGAATTTATTTCAAGAAGCTTTATTATTAAGCTCCAAGACACATTACAGTCTTAACTACAGAAATGGAAGAGCAAATTAATCACTTTTAAGATGGACAAGATACTTGACTATAAAAGCCTTAATGACATAATAATAATAAATAACTATTTAAGAATTTCTGGCAATTTTGCAAAGCAGTAATTACAATGCTACAATTAAAAAACACTGACAAGAATTTATGGTCTTAGCTCCTAGTCCACTAAGAGGTCAATATCAATTATAAACAATAATAAGATATTCAATCTTCTTTGCTACAACTGCTTTTTCTTTTTTTTTTTTTTTCTTCTTTTTGGTACCAGGGATCAAACTCACGACCTCAAACTTGCCAGCTTAAACTGCTGAGCTAAATCCCCAGCCAACAATTGCTTTTTCAAAGAAACAGAATAGGAGCCAGATATGGTGGTATATGCTTGTAATTCCAACACTCAGGAGGCTGAGGCAGGAGGATTGCTGCTGAGTTCAAGGCCAGCCTAGGATACATACTGAGTTTAAAACCAGCTTTAACTATACAGTGAGACCTTGTCTTTTAAAAAAAAAAAAAAAAAAGAAAGAAAGAAAGAAAAAGACAGAAAGAAATCGATTATGCATCCTATAGTACCTAAAATTTTCGTCTTTCTCTTCCATATTTGGCCTCCTTTTTGTCTCAATTCTTCCACCAACCAAGCAATCACATAATTTAAGTCTAAGAATGTCTTATCCTTTACCACACATCTGACTTTTATCAATATTCCTACTTCTTTAAATATAAATCCAATGAATGCCAGCTAATCTTCAAAACAGCCCCCAAAAGAACATTTTCAACATGCTATTAAGATGATTAACATCACAAATGGCAGTGTTGATGAAGACTAATGAAAAACGTTTGGTGTTATTTTTGGTGTTTAAATGCAAAACCAAATGTGGAAAAAAAAAATCTTGAAACTTGGTATTTATATTCAAATTCAAATGTTTTACCCCTATAAACAACTGAAAAGCACATTTTAAAATGTCATGACACTTGAAAGATGTATGAACTTCCAATCTCAGACCTGTATCCATAAATGAAGTTTCAGAACACAATGATGTTTAGTTATTTACATATTAATTTATGGTTACACTGGCGCTCCAAGGCAGGGTTGAAGAGTTGCAACAAAAATCACATGGCCTGAAAGCCTACAAAATTTACTACCTGGCTTTTCACAGAAAGCTTGTCAATCTGATATACAGAATAATCACTTTCCATATAGATTTCTAAAAAAGGGCTTTTGTGAACATTTCATTTACTGGTGAAAGAGTGAGAGGGGCAAGACTGCAGAGCCCCTACCCAAATTTTACTTCCACTTGATCCAGATCAACATCATTTGACCAAATATATACTGGGCTTCTGCCCAAGACTTTGTTAGGAAAGGTGTTAAGGGTTAAAAATAAGATTTGAAAAACTGAAGAAACTCAGTTCAAATGGGTATCTAGGCCATGAATTTATTAAAATACATTGCCAAGGTTATATGGCTTAAAAACTGGGCCCCCAGGTTGGGAGTTCCTTACCAGAAACATCATTCAAGGTCTTCTCAATTCTCTAGTTTTAGACAAGTCCTCACTCACAGATGAAAATTGTTATTTATAAAGACTTCCCTTTCCTATTGTCTATCCTATTCCTCCTAAAAAGTGGGATTCCACTATTCTCAGTCAGACACTATTACAGTTTAATAGACAGATACACTATTGGGTTAACTTCTTTATGAAGAAAATTAAACCTATGATGTACTACAAAATGCGCAGCATTCCAAGGCAACCAATTATTTAAAACACATCAACTAGAAAATTAAATATATCTGTTGGTTATCCTGTTTTGAAATTGTCTTAGGTAGGAGGGAGGCTAATAGGTAAAAAAGTAAGTGCCATGTCATTTTACATTATTCATTTCTATCTGAGAACAGACCACTCTCTGATAAGGAAGAGACATATATTTTTTACATTGGTAAACTACCAGTGTAAATCAAGATGTGCTGTACAGTAAAAACACAGAAATACAAGTCAGTGAAAAAAATAAGTCTGCGTACGCTGGTTTTGTTTCTCAGGTTACCTCACAGGACACTCAATCCCTAAGGAGCTTAAGAGTGGACTGGTACTGATGTATTATTAAGTATAAATAACAGGTGACTGACAGCTTCAATTTCCAATGAAAATAAATTATCTTTAAAACTGTATGTTTTACAAATAAATTTACAATGAACAAGTCTCACTGAGAATAGGTGTCAATTACTTTTCCATTCTTGTTTTTAGGGCCAAAATGATAACCTTACAGATATATTTAAAAGTAATTTTAAATCCAGCTTTTGAAACATGCTGTAAGGAAGGAAAAAAGAAAAAAAGAAACACCAAAAACTAACAATAGTAGCAATGGGGAAAAAAACGATAAATTTAAAAAATCATTCTTTTATCACAACTTACTCCAAATAAAATATAGAATGGCATGCAATGTTACACTAATGGTTCCAATAATTATTTACTCAAGAAAGAAGACAAAATTGTTTATTCACATTAAATCTTTCCCTTATTTGCCAATCCCACCTTTCTACCCTGCCATTCCTAATATGTATAAAAAAAGCACACCCCTAGTCTTTCTCTGCCAAAAGAAATTCAAGATTAAGGAACAGCCTCTCTGACTTCCAACCTGGAATTAACTTACCTTTTATTTTTTATACAAAACACTTTGATTTTCCAGAGTCATCTTTTAAAAGACTCCAGCTTCTAGGTCTGGTAGGAAAAACCCAGTCAAGTGGTTTAACCACAACCGTAGCAACAGTACTTTTCTTTACTATGGTTTAACATATATCATGTAGAACTGTTTACATACCCTATTTTAATTTATGAGCTCTTAAAGACCGAAAATAAATTTTAAATTTCTGCCCTCTTTTCTACAATAGAATCCCTAAAAGTATCTCAATTAAATGCCAGAATCAAACCAGCAAAGTAACACCAAAAAAAAAAAAAAAAAAGAGAGAGAGAGAGAAAGAAGAAATGTAGATATCTATATCTAAATACTTACCTTGATCCTGTCATAGGACCTCTTCCATCCTTGTCATATCCCCCACGCCCTCTACCTCCTCCCTGTGACCCGCCATATCCTCTATTATCTTCTCCATACCTACTCACATCACGACGGTCATCTATAAAAAGGAAAATACACAGATCTAAGTGAATACTATCATTTCTGAAAAGTAGTTCACATAATATAACCTTAAAGAGTGTTTTAGGTCATACATTATATCCTTTAGAAAAAGGCATTTATGCAAAGAACTCAAATACAAATCATTATAAAACCACCAGGAATTAAGTATGTTTGAAAACTACATCTCTGTCAAATTCCATACTGCTAGAAAATCAGATGACGGAATGTGGGCTAATGAGTTAAATTATCACCTAATAACTGACATATAAAAAAAGTATATCCTAGCTTTGAAACTTATTAGTTTCTTTGCCTCAAAAACATTTAAACTAAGCATATATAAAACATAATTGGAAGAAGGGTGTGGTGTGTATGCCTGTAACTTTAGCACACTGGGAGACCGAGGGAGGAGGACTGCAAATTCAAGCTAAGCGTGGGAAACTTAGTGACTCAGGAAGACTGTCTCAACACGCAAAATCTTTTCAAAGGTCTGGGGACATAACCCACTCAGTATGACAGCTCTAGGTTCAACCAGTACTACAAAAACAAAAACAAACAAAAAAAACCTGGATTTTCAAACAGAGAAGATACTGAACAAATAAGCTTCTACATTCATTCATTCTCAATTACTGAACAAGGCATACATTGCTGCTCAGCAGTAGTGTGTGTGGCTAGCACATATAAGGCCACTGGTTCAATTCCCAGTAGTAGGGAGAAAATCTGCAAACATTCACTGAGCACTTACTATGAACCAAGATAGAACTAAATAGATGACTTAGGACTTTTGCCTTTAAATCATTCACTTTCATGAAGCACACAGAATCCTAAGCATCAGTGGTGTATACAGAGCATTATGGGACAACAAAGAAAATAATGATTAGGCCTTCCTAGGTGAAGTTAGGGAAGTCAAATACAGTATAGGATAATTTCCCCAATTCAAGTACACCCCCATCATCAAATGAACTGGCAGCAACAGTAATGTCACATGATCAGAGCTCACTAAGGTCAACAAAGAAAATTCAGGTAACCAGTAATCCAAAAGTACAACCACTGGGAGTCTCCAAGAAGTTAAAAAAGAAAATCTAGTAACAGCTTCTATGGCCCTGAGAAAAGAATTATGTTCAAGGTCACCCCAAATTTTTACAAATATAAAATCCTCTGTGGGTCTTTTAATCCAAATGCAGTATTAAAACAATTTTGTGAGGAAAAATAATGCAAGTCACTGTATCTTACCTTGTGTATGGTGACTGTAGTTTTCCCTTTGTGAATGATAGGACTGCTGGTTTTGATTATAGGAATCATGCTGCGGATTATAATTTGATTGCTCATCATACGAGCCTTGATGCTGATCATAGCCTGACTGCTGGTCATATGAATCTTGCTGACTATAGTTTGATTGGTCATATGAGGGTGCTCTTCCACCTTGGCTAAAGAGAAATCAAGAACTTGAGAGACTTTATAGGAAGGTACATTTAGCAAGCTGACTGAGACTGGCATCAAAGGCCTGAAAAGCTAGAAATCATCCATATCTAATAGTATTTTCTCATGGTAATTATTTGGCTCTTTATGTACAGTCTCCATGAATGAAATGGCCTTTAAAGCACAATTCACAATCACTGAAAAGGAGTCAAAAAAACTAAAAAAGAGGTGCCATATTATGCAAAAAACCACATGCACATTTGAAAACTAATAAAGCAAGAAGTACTTATGGTTTTTATCATCTCTTTTAGTTAAAAAAAGTAAAAGATGCAGCAAAGAACATCTGATTCCTTAACAAACATGCTACGGGATGGGTTTTTTATACTAAGAGGCTTTGTCACTTCATTTTAACAATTTATCATCCCTTTAAGTATTTTTATAATTATTCTCTTAGAATTATTTTAAGGACCTATAGTACATTCTTCTAAACCTTCAACAGTAAATTTTAGAAAACATACATAATTTATATTTTAAATCTGGCAATAGACACTTGCTTTGTGATGTCACGTTTATCTGAAGTCTATCAAACAGTTAAGATGGCTTTCTTATTTCTGTCAATTCACAAGGAAAATTCTCACTAGGCACAGTGGTATGCCTTGTAGTACCAGTTACTCAGGCAGCTGAGAGAAGATCACTTGAGCCTGGAGGTTCAAGGCAGCCACGGTAACAACTAAGACCCTGTCTCAAAAAAGGAAAATTCCAAGTACATTTGGAGTAATGTGATGGTATGAATTACCTGCTCTCGGGGTGGAAATGTTAAAAGGCAACATTTAACTGACTTTGAGTTCGAACAGATTTACTTGAAAAAAACAGCAAAAAGGTCGCACTATCAAGCATGAAGATATACCTGCAGTTATCTCAGCAGCTCAGAAGACTGAAGCAGGAAGATAACAAGTTTGTGGCCAGCCTGAGCAACTTGGCAAAATCCTGCCCCTAAATAGAATTTTAAATAAGGATGATGATGTGGCTCGGTAGCAGAGCACTTGCCTAGAATGTGTGAGGCTATAGTCAATCCTCAGTACCATCAAAAAAATAAATAAATAAAATAAATCCATAGATAAGTAACTAAATAGGTCTTGAAGAGTTATTTTTCTCAACACAGAATGACTTGTGGGTATTATCCTCTACGTTTGTACTCTTCAAAGCATTCCCATATCTAAGGCTGATCCTTTCCCCGATGCTATTAATTAATATTTATTTAGAATATTTTTCTTCACTGCAGACAGAAAACATGAGAGACTTCAGTTTCCGTCATATTTTTTGACAGTATTAACAGGCTATATAATCCTAACTTTCCTTTATCTCTGCAAAATGGGGATAACCACTAACACTATTTCAGTGTTATCCAAGGACTTCTACTAAATGTATGCTAAAAAGATGTTCTTAATAATAAATACAGGCTCTTCAAAGCAGAAATTTCGAAAAGCTCTGGAAAACCTATTACTTCACTGGCAAATTTAACCTACCTATATTATCAAACAAAATATATTCTAGGGCAGTGGTGGTGAACCTTTTAGAGAGGAGTGCCCAAACTACAACCAAAAACCCACTTATTTATCACAAAGTGCCAACACTGCAGTTAATCCTGATTACAGTAAGTCCTCGACTTACAAACATTTGAGTTGTGTAAATTTCACAGATATGAACAAATCTTCCATTTGGTTTTTTATGCTTTACATTGCGTATTTGTGTCGAAGGGATAAAAGACTCATTCATTCTGTTGGACTTAAGAATTGAGTCCAACTTACATTCTGCCAGAACTGAACTTGTTCCTAAGTCAGGGACCTACTGTACTGAGGTTTTACTTTAGAAAAAATACATAAACATTTTTTTGTCTTAACAGAGAAACAAGTAACATTCATGCCATAGGTTCGCCACTTCTATTCTACAGTATCTGATACATGTGGATGATTTTTAGCTTTTTTCCTAACTAATATGAAAACATACACACTCGAATGGCTCAAAAATAAAATAAGAGGCTGGGGATACAGCTCAGTGGTAGAGTGCTTGCCTAATGTATGTGAGACCCTGGGTTCAATCCTCAGCACCATAAAAAAGTAAAATGGAAATTAAAAGTTAGGCACCAAAAACTGTAAAGCTAGGATTCTGAGGATTCAATCTATGTATTTCCACTGCCCAAAACAATCTCAGTGCTCTTATTGCTTCCTTACCCTCCTGGTGATTCCGTGTGTTGTTGTCCCTGGTTATTATACGACTGTTGGCCATATGAGCTCTGCTTTTGACTCTCATAACCACCGTAGGACTGTGAATAACCTAAATATTAGATAGGTATACTATTTAGTGAAGGTTCTGATTTCAGAATCTCTAAAATAGCAAATTCAACAAGCCTGTCCAACCTGATTGGCTTTGTCCATAACTGGAGTAACTGCCATAGCTCTGTCCATATGAAGAATCAGTTGTTTGTCCATAGCCAGAATAGCTCTGAAATTTAGGTAAATATTCAAGTTTCATCACCTACTTAAAATAAAAATAACTTTATGAAGACGACAATTTTTTTCAACCTACTTGTGGTGCTTGTCCATAGCCTTGGTTGCCTTGATTTCCATAGGAAGAATAACTGTAAAACACAAATGAATAATATTTCAAAGAAATGTGCTTAAAGAAATTGAAAAGCTTAAAGGAAGAACCCTGTCTTCATTGTCCATTTTCTAAGACACAGTCTTTTCTAAGAACTGTCAACCTACCTGTCTCTTAGGATCTAAACTAAAAGGTAATGATCAAAGACTACCAAAGACATTAATAAGTCACTCCCAGACCTCATGAATGTTGAACAAGTACCAAAAGTTTTGCTTTAACAAATTCTCCTAAATAAAACTTCACCAGAGCTAGAAAATCAAGAGAATTATGCTTTGGGATAAATAATTTTAAAAAATCAGAGGTAAGCACTGATGAACCTAATTCTATCAGAAGGTTCTTATTTATTCTAGCCTACACAAATCTGAAGTTTTCTAATATTTAAATCACATACAGCTAAACAATGTTTTGGATTTTTTTGCTGGGTTTTTTTTTTTTAACAATATTTTGTTTTGTTTTTTCCCCTAAGAACTACATAGCAAGACCAGTAATTTTTTTACTGGTCCTGAGAAAGATCCTGAGAAAGGATCTTGCTTTGTAGTTTAGGCTGACCTTGAAGTCACTATATAGCCAGGCTAGATTCAAACTCAAGGCAATCCCTTTGCCTTAGCATCCCAAGTGCTGGACTACAGGCATGTGCCACCATGCTTGACTCATAATAAATATTAGAAGCAAAAACATAACTTTTTAACTCTAGCTGCATTCTGACAAATTGATTTCTTCCTATCATTTGCCTTAGTTGAAAGTTTTTAACTTCCAAGAAAAGGTAATATGGCACTACAGTCCAGTTTAAATGACTCAGTGATCAGAAGCATGTGCATCTCCAGTGTACTGTCACAGAATGAAATTATAGTCTACTATATTTTCAGTATTCTAGCAAAGCCTGGCAAGAACTCAATAAATATTTGTTCACTAAATGAATAAATATACCTTCTTATATCTAAATTCTATTTAATTGTATAGCATAGAAGCTCTAGGAAGTTAGAAACAAACTTTGTGGGGCTTTTTTGTTTTATTTTGTATTACTAAAGATTGAAACCAGGGCCTTGTGCATGCTAGGCAAGTACTCTACCACAGAGCCACATCCCTCACCCCAGAAACAAATGTTCTCGATACATACTGTGACTTTCAAATATTCTAATAAAAATGAAACATTTGCACTATGTGTTAAGAAAGTTCCTTAATTGTGAAAAATACATTTCACTGAATACTTGCCAGATGACTACTGGGAAGTTAACCCTATCCTTTTGTTGTTGTTGTTAACTCTATTATGGAGAATAAAGAAAGTCAAATTAATTTTGTTTTCAAGAAGCTTAAAATGTGATGACTGAAGATACTTGACATGCTATTCTGAGTATCTCACACTGGGCTGCAAACCATTTAGTGGAAAAGTTGAAAGTTGTACTTCGGATAAGCAGGAAAAGCCTATTACATGTACACATTCAAATAAAAACAAAGTTTTATCGTGAGCGTGTTAAGGGACTCTGAAAAACCTGCTCAAAAAGCATTTTAGCATATTATATACCAACAAAAAAACCAAAATGCTTTTTCTAAGAACTTACTGTATCCCCTTAAGAATGATAAATATAATCTTTTTTTTTTTTTGGCAGCACCGGGGATTGAACT
>RJWT010025866.1:0-16010 GCA_004365215.1 Cuniculus paca | reverse complement strand
AGAGGGTGCATGGAGCCCACTGTGGGATACTCAGTTAAAGGAGCAGCCTCTGTCTTGCTCAGGGCCTGGTTGGGCACCCCACTCCCCCAACCTGCCACGAGTTAGGGGAGACCCTTGCTTACAGTTGTGTCATCATAAGGAACTGGGCAGACAGAGGAGTCTTCCAGACTGTAGAGAAGGACCCAGTGCTGAGACCTCTGAGGAGCGTAAAGCGGGGATGGCGCTGGGAAGGTCTAAGGAACAGCTTTGCACAGCCCATGGACAGCAGGGCCCTTTACCGCCAGCTACGTTAACTGGAAGCTTCGGGGGCAGCTCAGGCTATAAGAAGCCTTAGCCAAAATCAAGAGCAAGTACTGCAGTGAAGTTAGGAAAGGAGATGGGAAAGCCATTGGCAGGACTCTTGACATGCCCAGAATAGCCGGGCTCCTGCCAGCACTACGAGCCCTTGAGCAGAGAGAGGGACCCGAGGAGGAGGTCAGGCTGTTCTCACGTGGTTCCTATGAGGCTCCGGGATGCTTCTGTGATTTGGGCAACTAATTTCTGGAGTTGTTTGCTTTTCCCAGCCCAACACTTGCCCCTCTCCGCTTCCCTGGCTGCTGGCCTACACAGACAACACCAATACGGTCTCCTCCCTGTAGCTTTTATTGGGTTCAGACAATGGAAACGAGCAAGTGAGGATTAGGTGGGGTTTGAGGAAGCTGCCAGCACCCTAGACCTGAAGGCCTAGCTCAGTGACTAACCTCGCTCCAGGACTGACTTTGAGGAAAATGGCCCGCTGCCCTCGTTTCACTGCAGGGCAGCAGGCCCATCTGCTCTGAAAGTCTTCCAAACTAAATCACTCAGCCCACGCCTCGGAGCTGTCTCCACTCTCCTACATGCACTCCGTGAACAGCCATTGACACTGGCTCTGCATCCAGTCCTGGGCACCGACACAGATGCGTCAGGCGAGAAGCCTGCCTGCATGCAGCGCGTTTTGTCTGTGTTTTGTTGGAGAACAGGCACGGAGGCGAAGAGCCTGGGGGGAGTCCCAGGGCCTGAGGGAGCCTAGGAGAGTGGCATCTCGCTGGCCGCCACCGAGGTCAAGTGGGGGCATGGGTGTGGCCTCCCGGAGTAGTTAGCCAGGGGAAGGGCTGGGTGTCCGGAGGCAGGATGGCATCCCAAAACAGGACACAGAGCGAGCGGAGGCCGAATCACGTGGAGACACGGTAACGGGCTGTGGGATTATGACATACGTGACGTCCGTCAAACACTTTGTAACCTCCACAGCGTATTATCGTGAGCTCGTCCACAGGCACTTTAACCTGTCAATGGTCACCTGTTTCACCCACAGTTTCCCTTGCTGACACCATTCCTTCCTTCCCACAATTCCCTCTTGGCACGCAAGAGCATTTTCCTCCAGCCTGACTAATTTCCTTTAGAATTTCTACAGTGGTGTTCTGCTGTCCACGGACTCGGCCTTTGTCGGAGATACCGTTCACATGCCTTCATTCTGAAGGGTATTTTCCCTGGGTAAAGAAACTGATGCTAGCAAGGTTTGTTTTTTTTTTTCTATAGTTTAAAAAATGTCATTCTATTGTGTACAAATTCCATCCCTTCGTTTTTCTTTTCCCCCATTACTTCTTTTAAAAAGCAAATTAAATGTTAGTATGGCTCACTCATGCCCCACTTGGACTACTTTGAAGATTTTTCCTTTGTTTTTCAGTTATTTGACTATAACATGCTTACAAGTGGTTCTTTTTGTATCTATCCGACTTGGGTTTTTTATTTTATTTTTCCTTTTAATTTTTTGAATCTGAAAGTTAATGTCCAATCTGCTGTTAAATCTGCATCACAAATTCTTAATTTTTGATACTTTTGTGTCTATGTATTCCCGTTTTGTTTTGTATTTTGAGACAAAGGCTCACTATGTAGCCCAGGCTGGCCTCAAACTCACAGCAATCCTCCTGCCTCAGCCTCCCAAGTACTGGGATTAAGGTGTATGCCACGACACCTGGCTTCCTTTTTATATATTAAAATTATACTTTTAATCAGTTTTCTTGAATATTTTAATCATCTCAGTTGAAGTCTCTTACTTCTGAAACATCTATTTTTATTTTCTCTTTATTTTTTTTCTTTTTTATTGCAAATATTTTTATTGGTAATTTTAGATACATATAATAACATTCATCGCAGAGAATTTGTACCTGTACATGACATGTCATGATTCCTCTTTTTTCCCATTCCTCTCCCCTCCCTTCAATCCCTCTCCCCCTTCTTATTTACAAAAACTATGTTTCCATTTTTCCCTTCTATTCTTTTTTTTCTCTTGTGCCTTCTTTCTTTTCCCCCTCTCCCCTCCCTTATTCCCCTTCTCATTTGAACATTTCCTTTCCATTTTGCAATATCTATTACACATTTTGGTCTTTATTTTACACTTTTGGTTTCTCAAACCAGAGAAATAATGCAGTATTCTAACATATGTGTCCAATTTATTTCACTTAAAGAGTATAGTCTCAAGGTGCATCCATTTAGCTAGACTATCTCAAGATTATCCTTCTTTGTGGCTGAGTAGTCTCCATTTGAAACACCTATTTCTATTATTTACCTATTTTCTTGATTTTTGGTCATCTAGTTCTGTTTCTGAGCATTACTCATGATTTTTAATTACATTAAACACATTTTGGATAAGAAGTGGGAAAGGCTTTTCATCTAGGAAAAAAAGGATTGAGTGGTCTTTTGATAGGCAGAGTAGATTACATAACTCCTATCAGGACTTGGTCTTACACTGTTTAGACATTTTTTTAAGTTCTAATTTTTAAAAATTTTTATTAGGACGTGTTTACAGTTTACAATGATTACATTCATCATAGGGAATTGGCACATGCACCTAACGCATTTTAATTCCACAACAGTATTAACTCTGCCAAACCGCTGACAGGTCAGCTGAGGAGAGGCGGCTGGTGACTGGTTCTGGAGTGACTTCCTGCGGGGTAATCTTCGCTTTATCAAGCGGTATGACCAGCCCTCCCTCACACTTTAAAAAGCCCAGGTCTTCAGTAAGTCACATCTAGCCGAAGCGGAAAGCGGAAATCAAAACAACAAAACCGCTCTGAAACTGTTGGTTTCCAGGTGAGCGTCCAGTCTGCGCTCCCTGTCCAGCAGGCCACTCGGAGATCTGCTCTGGGGTGGGCACCCCCTGCACCCTCAAAGGCATCCAGAGCCCGGATCGTCATCATGGGAGTTGAGTCTCCTCTAACATTTTTACCCTGGAGCATAACTCTTGCTTTAAGACATGGCCCTCTCTCTCAGGGTGTGATGCTGCTAGGGACTCAGCTGGAAACCTAAGAGTTTGCCAAGGCCTCTTCTTCTGGATGGAACTTGAACTCCAATGGATCTTCCCGGTACTTTTGTGGCTGTTAAAATCTGCACAGTTCTTTAACCTCCAACCTGCTGTTTAAAAGCAAGCCAGTAGCTGGGGATTTAGCTCAGAGGCGTAAGCGCCTGCCTGGCAAGCACGAGGTCACAAGTTCCATCCCCGGTGCTACCCCACCCAAAAAAAAGCAAGCCAATAATTTCAGAGGAATTGGTATGCAATTGTTGGGCTCCTTGTCTGCTGTGTCTTTCTGAAACTTCTTCCTCGACGCTCCAGCCCCTTTGGCATCCCTGAACTCTGACCTCTGTGTCGTCAGTCTGGTAAGACTGGTGCTTTCTGCCCAGTTCTTATTCCTTTGCAAACAGTACATGAAATGCACTTAGGGAAAAAGACAGAGGAAAGGTAGCACTTACCACACATTACTTCTCAAGGAACCCTCAATTCTTACCTGTAATTGGTTGCTCTCCAATTTCTTCAAATGGCTGTTTTGTACATTTTGCCCAACTTTGAAATTTGCTTTTGGTGCAAGGATTAGTCTGACACGTTCTACTGTCATGGAAACTAAATGGGAATTCCAGAGGTCACACAATGCGGACACCTGTTCTGGAAACACCTCGTGGAAAGACCTTACTTGGCGATCTAGACATTGAATTGAAACCTTTGAAAGGCCACATCTTAGGAACAGGGCTACTTTATCCCTAGAGTGTGCAGTACTTTAGATCTGCTTGAATAGCCTAAAACCAAGCTCCAGGAGGATCCACTTGAGTATCTAGTAAATTTACTGCCTAATGAAATACTTAACACTCTCTGAAAGAGACGACAAAGTCCAGTCCCACAGCAGTGAAGTAACCACAATTCCCAACATTCAGTCAAACATTACCAGACATGCAAAGAAGAAAAATATGATCTATAACTAGGAGAAAAAGTAAAAACCGATCCAGAGGAATTAGTTAATGAGAACTTTAAAACAGCTATTATAAATATGTTTGAAAATTTTAAATTGCCAGATGGACAGACATAAATGAACACAGAAATCTCAGCAGAGAAATGAAAACTATAAACAAGAACTAAATGGAGCCAGGCACACCTGTACTTGTGAGGCTGAGGCAGGAAGATTGCCATGAGTTCAAGGCCATGGTCTACATCATGAGTTCAAGGCCAGTGTGAATGAACATAGCAAGACCCCTTCTCAAAAAACAACAGAGCTAAATGGAAATTGTAGGTCTGAAAAATACCATGTCCTAAGTGAGATTTTTATTAGAAGAATTTAAGAGCATATTGGACACTCCAAAACAAAAGATCAGTGAACTTGAGTCACTGGAAGCCATCTAAATGAAAACAAAAAGGACTGAGAAACACAAACGGCACCAATGAAATGACTTTGAAATAATATCAAGCAGTACATAAAACTGGATCCCAGAGGGACAGACAAGAGATTGAGGCCAGAAAAAAAGTTTTTAAAAATAGTGACTGAAATTCTAAATTTAATTTTAAAAATTAAGTCACCATCCCAAGAAGCTTGGAGTTATACAACCCTAAGCAAAATAAATACAAAGGAAATAACCTCAAGGCACATTATAATTAAGTATCTTAAAGCCAAAGAGAGTATCTTAGAAACAATGAAAAAACAGAGACATGTTACATAATGGTAACAATGGCAGAATTTATCTTTTATTTCTTACCAGGAGTAGCACAGGCCAAAAAAAAAAATGGAATGATATATTCAATATTAGTTATGCATGAAGAAAAGACCTAGTATCTATATCTAGAGAAATTATCTTTATAAGAGAATGAGAAGTCAAGATTTTTCTATTAAAAAATAGTTGAGAAAATTCACCACCAGTAGATTTGCAGTACGGGAAATGTTAGAGGAAGTTCTTAAGGCTAAAAGGAAATGCTATCTGATGGAAATTCAATCCTAAATAAAGGAACAAAAATCAGTAAATATAACAACTAAACAGAAGATAGGTTTTCTTATTTCTTGGATTATTTAAAAGACAACTGACAAAGCAAAAATAATTACTATTTATGATGGAGTTTATACCATGTAGAGATAGCAAAAAGGAAGAAAACAATAGATCAACCTATATTATTTTACATTTGTTAAATTGTATAAGAAGTAGTATTTATTCTTTTCTTGTCTTTTTGTTTTTTATTGACTTTATTTTCTAGTCACAAACACTGTACAAATTTGTTAATATAAAGTTTTTGGGGGATTTTTATTAGTGTGTTGTTGTTGTTTTGTCTTTTTGAGACAGGGTCTCGCTATGCCATTCAGGCTGGCCTTGAGCTCACTTTGTAGCCCAGGATGGCCTCGAACTCTCAACAATCCTCCTGCCTCAGCCTCCTGAGTGCTGGGATTACAGACGTGCAATACCACGCCCAGCTCTTAATATAAAGTTAAAACACTGCTTAAGTACATCATATAGGAAAAGTAAATGTCCCAAAATACTGCCTCCAGAAATAACTATCAACAGTTATTTCTGTGATTTTTTTAATCCACGTGTAACAGGAAAACACATCTAAGTATTAATTTTGATGAGAAAAACTTTCTCACTCTAAATTATAAAAAGCTATCAGTACTTTCTACCAGTTCCCTTTTTTCAAGTATATGAGTAATTTATGAAAACATTTACATCGAAAAATTGAAATATATGAATAATTAATTCATTTGGAATTCATTTTAAAATGTGGAAAATTTCATAGCATCTAGGGTTATAAGTTTTTCTCCTGTGCAGATAACAAATGGCCCTAACAGGACTTTTTAATACACTTTACCCTTTATCTCCTGTATTAAGACGTTTCCCTGATCACATGCTAGAGTCTGTTTTATTCCACTGTTATATTTTTTATCTTATGCTGCTACCACATGCTTAACTATTTTACATTTATTCCACATGAGTTTTGATATTTATAAAACCAATCTCACCTTATTACTCTTTTAATTCAATGTTTGGCTTTTTCATATTTATTTTTCAGTTAATCCTTAGAATTATCTTGTTTATTCCTCCCATTCAAATAAATTTTGATTGGAATCGCATTGAATTTATCAGTTAGTAAAATGAACATATCGAGTTTTCTAGGAAAATAATATATGCTTCAATTTATTTTGTCGTCTTACATCTATCCTACATCAACATGTAGCTTTTGACATACCCTAAATTCATTTCTAGATATTTTATACTTCACTGTCATTGTGAATGGTAAGTTGTTTTCACTAAATTTTTAATTAGTTATGACAACACTTTCAAAAGCTATTAAAATTGACATACATACATGAATTTATCTCATTCTGCTACATCTGACTGAATCTTCCTATTAATCATAATGGTTTTTCAACTGATTTTCTTCAATGTTATGGGGGGACAATTACTATTAATATCCACAAATAGGGAACATTCTGCCACTTCATACTACTATTTATTTCCTTTTCTTGCCTTTATTTCTTGTTTTCCCCATATTGTCCTAGTAAGGTCATTCAGAACAATAGTAGTGAAAGTGACATTGTTTGAACTCTCACAGTGGAACTTTCTAGGTAGTTAAACCCAATTCTAGCTTTCATTTCTTACATACATTCTTTAAAATGCCATAAACATTTCCTTCTTCCACAGCTTTCCAACTGTCTTATTGTGAATGGCTGATAAATTTTATCAAACACCTTTGTTATTTTAAATCAAATGCCTTTTGAGATAATCACAAGGTTCCTTTCTTGTTTCTAGTCTAGCATGTTAATCATTAGATTTTATAACGTTAAGATAAACTTATAATTCAAAAAAAAATTTCCCAAATTGGCAATAGTATTTCGGCATATTACAGAGGCCAGTTTGCTGCATTCACCAATTAGATGGCTCCGTCATTTTCTTAAAAGGTCTATCAGCGGTGTTAGTGTAACAGTTGGGCACAGGGCCTCATTGAACGTTCCATCTCTCTCTGGCTCTGGAACACCACGGTTCTTGGAGGGAAATGTGCGTGATTCTTCTCAGGGCTAACAATATTTCATGCTTCAAAGCCCAATGTCACAGCTCTTTGTAGTGAACTTGTCTTAATCCAAGACACAGCTACTTCCCAGGGCCTGCTGGTCCCAGAATGCTGGCCTGGGCCCTCTCCAACATTCGCTGCACCTCAAACCCAGATGCACTGTTTTCTTTCTTTCCTGACATGAAACGGCTTGTTTCATTCTGAGCACGCTGACGTTCTCCTTTCCCGTGTAGCTGTCTGACTTCACGTGTGGAGAGGCACAGCCCGACGCTCCCTTAGGCGAATCTACCCTACCATTAACCCGGTGGTTCCTCCGGAAGCACGCAGTCTGCCTGGTGTCCTCTCGGTGGTCTCAAGTCACACAAGTGCTCCTGCCATGAGAGATGCAGGGGGTTTCAGCCCCACCCCCACCCCTACTTGCTCTGCCTCCCACACTCCAGTGCGAAGCCCGGATCTGCACAGCTATGGATCTGGCTTTGGAAGAGGAAGTGGGAAAACATAGCGAAGATTCTTGGGATCCAAGAAAATAGCCACCCCAGACATGAGGTTGACTCCTGGGCTCTGCTCCAGTCCATTCACCCTCACAGGCATGAATCAGGCCTTTCCTCCTCTAATCCCCATGGCCCTCTGCACCTGGATTCCCAGACCTCTGGGCCAGCTGGCACCCACTGGACTCCAGCAGCATGGCTCTGCCCCAGTCTCCCAGCAACACAGTGGCCAGGGTCATACCAGGTAGCCACAGTTGGGACATTCAGTGGCAGAGACCAGAGGTGAGGTCAGCCCAAGCAGTCCTCACCAGCCTGTGACTCAGTCACCACTGAGCGGTGCTGAGCACCACTGGACAGAGCATTTCATCAAGACCAACCAGTGAGTAAAGGAGCTGGAACTTGAGGGAACAGTGCCATCCATAAGAGGCAGCAAGGATGCGACTGGGAGGGGAGGCTGGCGATAGGCCCCCAGCTGGCTTCATACTTCAGCCAGTCTACACCACAGCCCCCACGTGCCTCAGGAGCAGCACAGAGAGGTCTTGTCAAGGTTCGTGTCTGGATGTCCCCCCAAAGCCTCATATGGTTGGGGGGGGGCTTTTCAGAGACAGCTGAATCTAGAGTTTGTGATTGACCCGTAGCGAAATGCTGGGATTAAGAGTGTGAGTGCTACATTCACCCCAGGGTGGGTATCCTGTATACAGTATAAGGGAGTGAAAGAGGCTTGCTTTCTCCCTCCTCTATTGTTGCTTTTGGTGTCTTCTGTTGCCAAGAACTGTTGCCCCTCTGCCATGTGTCACTCTGCCTTGGAGTCAGCTGATTATGGGCTGAAACCTCTACAAACTGTAAGCTAAATAAACCTCTTCCCCCCTCCCCTTTAACTTTGGGTGTGAGGTATTTTGTCTCAGCAATAAGAGAAAAGTAACCAAGACAGAATTTGGTACCAGGAGTAGGTTTATTGCTGTGACTACACCTGACCATGCGGTTTAAGAGGCCTTGGGAATTAATCTGGAAAGGTTTTGAGAGACTGGCTAAAGGGGCAGTCTCAATATGCTGTAAACTATATGGGAGACTCTTGTCACAGTTTGGAAAATCAGAGTACTGATGGAAACGCTGTCAGCTCAGGAGGCTTCTATTGAGAAGGACTGCACGGACTGCTGAATCTCAGATGGTATATGTTGTGCTTTGGCAGAAAGTTGGTCTGCATATTGGCTGTTTTTAGAGCTCTTACCTGGGTGGCAGAAAAATTTCAATGCAATCTGTTGGGATGGTGGCATAGGTACTGTTGAGAGCTTCTGGACAGATCTACATTTGAAATTAAGAGCAAAAAGCCAGCAGGGTGATTTGAAGCATTTGACTAGAGGGAAGGCTCCAGTGGAGCTATGGATTGCAAGGATGAAACAGAGGAGAACATGGTTGTTGAGAAATACAAGGACAATAAAAAATGACCTAAAGCCTTTCATCAGAAGGGAAGAGTGTATTTGAAATGCAGGCGATCCCTTGTGACATCTCTTAGTGTCACCATGCCCTATTGTTAAAAGTTAGTAGGAAGCAGGGGTTGTGATTGTAATAGCTTTCTTAATATGATTTTAATGTAGTTTTTAGATACATGTTTGTAATCAGGTTAGTCACAGTATTGTGGTTTTAACCTCAAATTCTGAACACCCTTTGAATATTTTGCTTTTGGTATGGGAATGAGTACAATAAGAATTGTATATATGGAATTGTTATATTAATATAAATCTGAATAGACCAAGACATGTTAACTTTTCACAGACCTGCCACTGGAAACCATGGTTTAAAGAAATGTGTCTGGTTATCAAGTTGACCAATGCTGGCTTGTGGTGGACTAACTAATGACCAACTTGTAACATCCATCTGAACTGAATCAGCATGGTTCTAGGTGTGGATGGATCACCTGGAAATTATTGCTAACAACATAAAAAGAGAACTGGAGAGGATGATGATCTACTGCTGATTCTCCAGGAGAAGCTTGTCTCACTGGCTTCCTTGATATGAACTCACCTGTTCTCATCATCAGAGGAGTTTGGGTCCTTGCTGTCACTGAGAATAGCTGTGGTTCTTTTCAAGGGAATTCTGGTTCTCACCTTGAGCATCACTTCCTGGATCCAGTGCGGATCCGTCAGCCTGCTGGACAGATCCTTCATCCCACTGGTGCAGACTTTCCAGCTTCCACCAGGGACCTCTGGGCCTTCCCAGTGCAGATCTCTGATACAGAGATGAGACATTGTCATGAGCTCTATGCCTCCAGCTGGACCCATAGAGAATATTGCCATGGGCTCTAGGTTTTCAGCTGGACTTGTGCAGGACATTGCTGTGGGGTCCAGGCCCTCAGCTGAATTCTTTTGGTTTCTAGTGTACGGACAGATCTCCTGAACTCTTTGAGTGAATATTATAAAATAATTCTATAAAGTACATGTTCTGTATTGAATCTTTTCCTTTGTAAGCCCTTACTAGACAAAATTTGGTACCAGAGAAGTAGGGTCCTTGCTATGACTATACCTGACCATGTGGTTCCAGAGCCTTTGGGGATGGCTTGGGGGAAGAGATTGGAAAGGTTCAGAGATGCTGGCTGAAAAAGTCAAACTGGAATGCCTTAGGCTGTTCTGTATAGGAGATTCTGGTCAGAGCTCAGAAGACCAGAAAGCTGATAGAAATCTTGCTGCTAAAGACCAGGTTCAAGAGGTTTCTGCAGGGAAGGACTGCATACATTGTTGAACTCCAGGCGATGTGTGTTATGGCTTGGCAGAAAGTTTGTCTGCATTTTGATCTTGTCCAGAAACTTTGCCTGAGACTGAGATCAAGAATGCAGACTAATTAATCTGCCAAAAGAAATTTCAAGGCAATCTAACATTGAGGCAGTAGCATGGTTGGGGGTGGTTAGCCAGATTTATGTTGAGAATCAAGAGCAAAGAATGATTTAAAACACTGTGAGCTTGGATAGAAAGGAAGCTCCAGTAAAGCTGCTGACTATAAAGATAGAACAGAGATCTTGATTACTGAGAAGGAACAGGAGAATAGAAAAGATAGCCTAAGGGTATCACAAGAAGCAGCAGGACTCCACGCTTTGCAGCCTGAAAATTGCAAAAGTGAAAGAATTTACTTTAAGAAGCCCCAGAGCACCATGTTTCAGAATGGTGGCAGCCTAGAGAATTTATTCCTGAGAATTAGATTCAGAGTGTTCAGCGATCCAGGCATGCAACCCCTACAAACAAGAAAGAGGGAAGCCTAGCTACTGCTCCAGTTGAAAGCAGACCTTGGCATCATCAACATGACATTGGTGCTAGGTGCATGCAGAATGGAAGAGTTGGGTTTCGGGAAGGCTTTCACCCAGATTTCAGAAGGCTTGGGAGGCCAGGCAGTGTGCTTTTGAGAGGGCAATGCGTGAAGCTGTGAGTTTGAAGCCAAAAGTGCAGTGGAGACCCCAGAAGTTTGGAGATGCCGGGAATGTGAATCATCTAAGGAAAGCCGCAAGGAGGGACTAAAGCGGGCCTAAGAGAGAAGCCATGGAAGCTATAATCACCAGAAGTGATACAGGGATGGAGCCACTCGAGCCCTCTGGCATTCGCATCTTGCCACAGATTGCCTCAGATGGTAAATGTGGAACTACAGGACTTAATGTTTGCCCTGCTGGATTTTGGACTTGTTTTGGTCCCATTCCTTTGTATCTCCATTTGTACCTTTTGCAATGGAAATGTCTGTCTTGTCTCATTGAATGTTGGAAGTGTTTAACTTTCTTTCCATTTCTACAGGGGCTCACAGCTAAGAGTTTGTCTTACATCTCAGAGGAGACTTGGGACTTGGATTTTTCAGCACTGCTGAAACTGTTAGGATGCTGGCAACTCTTAGAAATAGACTAAATGCCTTTTGCACAAAGGAGTATACAGGAGGAGTCTTTGGGGGGCCAGAGGCAGAACGTTATGGTTTGTGTCTGAATGGCCCCCCAAAGCCTCATGTGGTCATGGCGGGGCATGTTTTTGAAAGCAGTTGAATCTGAAGTTTGTGATTAAATCGTAGTGCCATGCTGGGATTAAGGATGTGAAGGCTACACCCACCCTAGGGCAGGTAGCCTGCATACAATATGAGGGAGGGAAAGAGGCTTGCTCTTCCCTTTCTTGTTACTTTTGGTGTCTTCTGCTGCCATGAACTTTTTCCCCTTTGCGCCCCTGCCTTCAAGCCTGTCAATTATGGGCTGAAACCTCTACAAACTATAGGCTAAGCAAACCTCTTCCCCCCTTTAACTTTGGGTATCAGGTATTTTGGCTCAATGATGAAAGAAAAGTAATTTAAACTGGCCTAATCTAGATCAGCAAGAAAATCATAGGCAATGGGGGTCATGGGGATCCTTCTCCAAAACAGGGCCAGGGGTCCTGGAATTTAAATCTTTGAAGTTATTTCCAAATGAGGTTATGCATTTTGGATAAGTGTTACAAAGACTTAATTGTTCCAAGTACTCAGTGCCTGGTACACTGGAAGCTCTCGAGAAACATCGGCTTGAATAAATGATCAAAGCATAATAAAATGTGCCAGAATTCTGGAAACACTATCTTTACATCTCATCCATTTTTATTTTACCAGAAGCCTAGAAATGTAGAAGTGGCTTGGACCTCTCCTGCCATCTGAGTAGCCCTGGAGCCAGAATATAAAGGAGGGTCCTCAGGCTGAGACCACACTGTCCTGGCAGGGCCACTGCGACTAGGTGTCTGCAAACATGGCCAGTTATGCCGGAGGCCAGGCCCAGATGAGTAACCAATGAGTGGCTCCGCCTCTCTGAGGAGCCCCAGCTCCTGGACTGATGGGCTGCATCTCACTTTGGCTTCCTCTTTATCATCCTAGTGCTTTCTGGTGGAGCCTCACCTGCACTTCTGGACAGGGCTCCTCTCTCTCCTGAGCCAGCAAGGAAAGGGTTCTGAGAGCCCCTATTTTCATCCGGACATGGTGATGGTCAGGCCATGGCCAAATGCATACGGGGCATGGAGTAAGCACACATCCCAGTTGCTCCCCATCCCTTTTCTGGAGGAGCTGATGTGTAAAAGAAAGAAGCTTCTCCTCACAGGGACTTGTGTGGCTGGGCTGGTGGAAGCCTGCTGCTGTCAGAAGAAGTGGAGAACCTAAGAAGTCCTAGGTCCAGCCTCTCTCTGAGCAGTACAGGCAGGATCAAAACATTGCATGCTGGGAGGCTGGGTGACCCTGGGCAGGCTGCCTGTACCCTTTGGCCCAGGTGACAGGTGGGAAACAAGTGAAAGAATGGGGGTCCCCTTGGGGCAAGGGCAAGACCATGGTGCCGCCTTCCCAAGGCCCCATTGTGCAACCCTCCAGCACCTGGTCTCACCACCACCTTCCTCCGGGCTGGGCTGAGCCTCCCTGACTCTCCCACCTGTCTGCTGCCTCCCTGCTGGGTGAGGTATCACCCCTCCCAACACCGTTCTGCTCCCAGGCCTCAGGGCCAGGGCCTTGCTGGGCTCAGCTGGGCAGACCTGTCCCTGCCCTGCCTACCACCTGACGGCTCCTTTGTCGGATGTCACAGCAGACTGGTTTTCTCTGTGAAAACACGGAGCAGGCCTGACAGAGGTGCTGTTGACGACGGCAGGTATGGCTGAGCCACTTCCACTTGGCACAAGGCGCACCCCACAGGCTCTGAATCCTGGATCTACCGCTAGAAACTGTGCACGCTTGGGGTGCCTCCTCACCACTATCCCCAGGCCCGTTTCCTGAAGGGAACTGGTTCTGCTTTTGGATCCGCCCTTGAATCTGGCTCAGAACCAGTTATGAGGCTCCAGTTAGCGGTATCAAGTTCTGTTCTTGTATGGACCCTAGGAAGCTGGCCCCCTCGAGTCCCTAACAGCCCAGTCCCCGGAAAGCTGGCATTCCTCCTCAGAGCCTGTCACTAGGTCCAGGCCAACACAGCGGCTACTCAGTGTTTGCTGTGGGATTGAATGGCACAGAACAGGAGCTGGGAAACTCCCTTTGTCACAGACACGCCCTCCCCTGGGTCCTGGTGAAGAAGCAGTTTAAAGCCCAGCTTTCTTGCCTCATCTGACGCCAGTCCTCCCATGACATGGTGGGCACTGGGCCTCAAACCACCTCACAGCCTGCACCACATCAAGTCTTCCTCATGCATACTGCCCAGGGCCCCTGCTTCTGCCTGCCTCTATACCTTACAGACTCCCCAAACCCTGCCTTGGGTCTGTCTTGGCTCCCTATCACTCTAAGGCCCTGGTCTAACCTAGCAGGAGGTCAGACAGCCCCTCCCACAGACTGTGGTCCTCTCCATACCCAGACACCACCAGCCCCTGAGCAGCTGAGCCCTGGGAAAGCTCATCCGTGGGTGGCCAGACAGGCCACACTGCAGTGGGGTCTTCTTAAGCTCTCTCCTCTGGCTTCTCTCTGGGAGCCTGGAGTGGTCAGTAGTGCGGCTGGGCATTCCAAGAAGAGCGGATTGCAGACGTCCTTGGAATCCGGGTTGTTGGCTGGGGAAAGGCAGCGTGGCCTTGGAGGGGGGATGTACTGTTTTGGCTCCAAGGAGCTAAGCCCAAATGGGACAGACTACCCAGAGATTCATGGCCACTGCAGGGTGTAAAGGGGCAGGGTCTGAGCTCTCTGGCCAGCCCCCATGACCTCACTCACAAGAAGGTAGCTCAAGTGTGGGCCCATCAGCTGCCTTCCTCCCACACCAAGGCTTCACCAGCTCTGGACAGCCTCCCGGGCTGACCAGGGGACAGCCTCCTAAGCCTGAGGTAGTTCCTGCCCTACCCCTCTCCTCCCCTCCCCCTAAACTCAGGCCTGAGGGCATCTGCCAAGGGCATCTGCTCCTACAGGAGCCTGCCAGTCCTGCCTGCCCATCAGGGAAAGAGCACTGTGGTTTCTCCTGACCTTGGACAGACCTGGCCACACACAGAGGACCTGGGCACCATGCCCTGAGCTACTTGGAGACAGGGCCACCAAGTGTGGCCTCTAAGGCAGCAAGAACAGCTGTTTTCACCCACCTATGCCCCCCCAGGGCCTCCCTGCCTCTCTCTCTGGATCGTGGTCAAGGGGTGGGCTAGGATAATAATCCCGTAACAGTTAGAATGCCCTTAGCAGCAAACATTCAAGGCCAGGTTCTCTGCAGGGTGCTGATAAAACATAAGTAAGACAGACATCCCCTGACTTGATGGATGCCTCAACCTAGCCTCGAGCAGGCACGGGCACTGGCATATGCAGAACACTCAGTACATTTTTGTGGAACAAATGAAAAATACATGAAACAGGCTGTCTGGGTACACCCAGCGGCACAGACGCCTGGTGCGGTGTGTGACAAACACAGGAAGGCCACTAGGGCCGAGGTGAGGCCTGACCCAGCCACCACCCGCCCTCACCTTTAGGTAAGGGGGACTCCCAGTCCCCAAGGCCTCTCCACCACCCGGCACCCCAGCACCACAGGGACTCAGCAACAGAATTCCCCAGGCCAAGGGCACCAAAGGTGGAAATGAAACTCGGACTTCCTATCAGAGAAGAGTTTGAGAAGCCAGAGGGCCTGAAGCTTACCTGATACACTGTCCCCAACTCAGGGTACCTCAGGAGTGCCCCCCAGCGTGGCCCCAAAGAAGGACTGCCTTCAGTCCCCAGGACCATAGCCTGAACCCCTACAGGGGACGCCGTCACGGGGCGATACCAAGTGTTCACATTAGCGTGGCCCTGGACAGCCCGCCAGCCTGCCAAGACTCTGCAACGACCGGGGAAAGTTTACACACCAGCTTTTGGAGGCCTGCTTCCTTGTCCCACTCCCAGCTCCTACCGTGCACGGGCCACCTTTGGGTGTGGGTTACACGGGGTACATCGCAGGAGGAGCAGAGGTGAATGCACAGTGAGGAGACTTGGGGGGGCGGGGGTGGTAGGCCTCAGGGGTGTGCACACCAGAGGACAAAGCGGTGTCAGAGGAGTCCTAGGGATCCCCTACCAGATGCACCAGGCAGGAACGTCCATGGCCTCTTGGAATCGCTTCCCCTCCCCAGCAACCTTCTGGACACTGGCTTTGGATCCCAGCGCCCAGGAGAGGACCTCTGACCGACCACAAGCCACCGTGTACAGAGCCCTGGGGACAGCAATACTAAGTGAGGGGCACCCCACTCCACACCTTTAGCACAGACTAAATCCCTGGGAGCCTCTGGCTTGGGGACCTCAGATGGTGCAGA
>RJWT010025865.1:0-16019 GCA_004365215.1 Cuniculus paca | reverse complement strand
GACTACAATCCCACTGATAAAAGGAAGAATTACAAAACAATTCTCTGGGATAATATCTCTGATGAACATGGATGCAAAATTCCTCAAAAGAATTTTTTTTTATTTTAAAGAAAATAGGACAAAACAAAACAAAACAATGAAAAAAGTGAAAGAAAACAGAATAGAGTCAGACATAATATAGCATTTCAAAACAGAACACTGCAAGCTATACAGGTTTTCAAAACATAACAACAGGAGATTAACAATGGTTACCCTAGTGTCTCTTGCTTTCTTCAAAATGGTTGTCCCTACATTTACAGACAATAAACTCAAACAAAACAAAGTAGTATAAATCCAGATAAGAGAGAATAGCATTACAGGTCTTCAAGTCGAATAACAAGAAATGAGCAATGGCTACTGTAGTGTCTCATTTTTCAAAAGAGCTGTTCCTATCTTCTCGCTTATTGCTTTCAAATAGTAAGAAAGGTACTTAAACCAATCAAATCAAAGAATAAAAGCACCATTGGATTTCAGAACCATTTCTCCATATTTATCAGAAATTTTGTATCTTATTGAGTCTTTCAGTTTCTTACACTAGGAAGACAATGCGGTGTTTACACATGTGTGTTTGGTTTATTTCACTTATGAGTATGGTCTCAAGTCACATCCATTTACCTATAAAAGCCTCCATGTGATCATTTTTTATAGCTGAATAATACTCCATTGTATAAAAGTACCACATCTTCTTTAACCATTCCTCAGTTGATGGGCATTTGGGTTGTTTCCAAGATTTGGCTATTACAAATTGAGCTGCTATAAACATAGGTGCACATACATCACTGTGGTAAGATGATTTCACTTCTTCTGGGAATATGCCCAGAAGCAGAGTAGCTGGGTCAAATGGGACTTCCAGTCCTAGCTTTTTGAGAAACCTCCAGACTGACACAGTGGTTGCACCAGTATGCACTCCCACCAACAGTGGAGAAGGGTTCCTTTTTCTCCACAGCCTCTCCAGCATTTATCATTGGTGGTTTTCTTGATCCTGGCCATTCTTTCTGGAGTAAGATGAAATCTCAGAGTTGTTTTAATTTGCATTTCTCTAGTGACCAATGATCCTGAACATTTTTTCATGTATTTATTTGCCATTCATATTTCGTTAAGCCTTATCTTATAACTTAAGATTTGTGTCACCTTATTTGCCTTGTCCTTCAACCCTGTTGGAAACTTTTCTTCCAAATGGAAATTTCCAGATAGAAATTAAGACTACAGTAATAATAGTGGAGTATTTATAATGGAACAGAGTTAGTTTTTTTTATTCCTCAAAGGTCTGCCCACAGCTAAGGATGCTGTTCAGAGGTGGGGTCTTCATCTTAGGGTGAAGAATTATGACTTAGAATTTAGTCAAAAACTGAAATGGTGAATGAGGGACTTTGAGGACATGTTATATATTATGACAATAGGATAATAGTCTGGGAAATATTTTTTTTTTTGGTCTGGGAAATTTAAAACAGAAATATTGTGACAGTGAAAATAATTATCTTACAGTATAGACAGGGGGTTTAATTTGGAAATTTGTCTTACATGGTACGTTACATGAAATAATGTAATGAGAATAATCAAGCATGCTTAAGATATCCAAGAGGTTAAAAGTCCCCTCACTAGGTAGACAGTTACCCATCGTCACAGGCATTCAAGTACAGACTAGACTTGCTATCAAAGAAGGGAATTCCAGCATCAGAAGGTGTTTGCACTAGATAACCTTTCAACGCTGACCTTCCAGGGTGTTCTGTGGTTCTCACTAACTTCAGTACATTTTATGCCATGAATTCTTCCTAGTTGAGGGCTGGAAAATTTCTGAAAGTATTTGTATCAACCCTCGGTTACGCAGAAGTATCTCGCACTGTGGGAAACCCACAAATCTTTGTTAAAAGCCACAATGCTACTGTTCTCTGCTGAGCCTCCAATGTTCTACAGGGGGCACAGCAGACTAACTCAGAGAAAGCCCCTTGGTTTCCAGGCTGCAGAATGGGGCTGTCCAGTAGGAATCTCTCCAGCCGGGCTCTGACCCACCTCCTGCCAGTTCTAGGTGACAAAGTGCTGTTATTCAAATAAAGATGGTCTGCAAGCCTATTGAGTTTCTCAGCATGCCAAGAACCCGGGAAATTAGTTCTGCATATGGAAGACTTACATTTCCTTCATTTACCTCTCAGACCTTTTTCTGACACACAGTAAAGCTAAGCGGAAAAATATACTCCATCTTCCAACATCACAGTTCCCACTGGGCTGAGAATAGAGAAAAAAGTGAACAGCAGTATGAAGGGAATGATGCTTAAGACAGAAATTGGGATGTAGGGGGAGGAGTAGAAGCCAGTTCATCCCCGTTGAAAGATTTCCTTAACATGTAATTATGGTCTTACCTGCAAGCAATTTCCCGGAGATGTCCATTTAGCGTCCAGAGTAAATATGAAGCTCGAAAGTGCAGCTCTGTACTGAGGCTACAGTTACCATGGCATAAATTAAACATAAGGGAAAGGAGAGTGGTTTTTGTCCCAGTCTAAGACCTATCGCTCCTCCGTGGCTCTGTGAGAGGCTGATGATTCCGTGGCACGCATGCTGACAGCATGTGGGATGGATTACATTTGATCTCTCTTCAAGATGGAAAATAAAAGGTCTAATTGTTTCCATTATTTTTACAGTGTAATGGGTGGATGGAGGAGGGAGATGTCTTGAGAGCTTGCTCATTTCAAGTGGTGATTGCAATATTGTTCTAGAAAGTGGAAAATGACGTGAAGAAAGTTGAAGACAGAGCGCGCAGAGGTCTTCTGACTCTGAGGGTTCTCTGTTCTCTTGCCCAGCTGCTGGATTTGGAAACTGAACCTCACTGTCTAATCCCTCAATTGCTTTTGGCCCTCCTCATGTTTTGCCAGCAAGAATGTAACAGCCTCTTATTTGGTGTCTTTTCCTCCTACATCCCCCTTCCTCTACTCTATAGCCAGAGGGTTCCAGTAAAGGCAACAATGCCACTGTGTTCTTCCTCATTTAAAAACATTTTAAGGCCACCTTTCCAGATAAACTACACACCCTCACCACAGATGCAAACCCCCAGCTGACTCTCCAGCCTCATCCTCCTCCACTCCTTTTCTGGATTGTCATGCATTGGTGGCACTGCTCTGCTTGAAAGCCTCTGGTGAAATCCCATCCTTTCTCCCTGAATTTCTGTCACCCTATCTCTAAGGAGTGTGTTTTACCTCCCTCTTCCTAAAACATTCACCCTTTGAGAAAATTAAGCTTCATTTATTCTTACCTCCCTCTAGCATCCCTGCTTCCTCCTGTCCAGATCATGCTGTCAACCTGGTCCTGTAAGAACTCAATCAGAGTCTCCCTCCCCTGTCATTAGGACTCTCCACTGATGTGTTCACTCCCCACTTTGTGCTCCTTGGGAACAGTTCCTAGTATCTCCTCGCTAGTGTCCCCAGCCCCTAGAGCAATGGTGGCAATCCGATGGCACACATGCCACACCAGGCTGTTGGTTATCATTGAAAGCTCTAAAGGTTCGCCATCACTACTCTAGAGGAAGTGTGTGCTGGGTAAGTGCTAGTTCAATGAGTCAGCGCAACTATGTTTTCTTTCATCACTATCTTATAGCAAAAGTAATGTTCTACCAAAGATCCAAGCAAGATAAGTATGAATAAATCACACATTCACACATGTGAAATATTTGTGGGTAAAATGTTGCTAATAATTCAATGACTAAGTCAAGATTTGATCACATGAACTATGCAATGTATTTAGCATTTCATCTGAGGATGATTATCATCCACAGTGCCTCACCGTCCTGCCAATGTCACAGTCTATGTGAGCTACATATGAATCAAGTTACATTAAAAGTGGAGGCCACTGCCAGGCTGATGCCAGCTTTGAATCTCACTACCGCTGGCAAAGGACCGGTTAAACTGGTGAATCTGGTTGAGCAGTCCTGGGTCTGACATGCTATGGTTCCAAAGAACTCTCGGGAAATGCTGATGCTTCCGCCTCTGGGGCCTCAGCTCTGTGTGGCAGGCACCCCAGCTCCATGTGGAGGAAGGCAGCTTGCAGGAAGCTGAATGCCAAAGCATTGATTGCGCTGCAATGATTACACTGAGAGCTTCTGCCACCTGCATCAACGTTTAGGTGCGTTTAGGTTGATTGTGTTACCCATTGTTAGATGATCAAATATTTTTCAGGATTAAATTGAGTTCTGAATATTGCAAGCTTTTTTTTTATAACTCAAGTAGTTTTCATTTGATTTCTATCACTGTAGCGTATTATTTTGCACTATTTTATTTTGGTTTTTTAGTACCATGCCCAGGTTTCTGAACTGAGTCCCAAAGGAAATCTCCCTAGATTTACAAGCCACAGAGACAAAGCATCAATAATCAGACCTAGCACCATTGCAGGAAAAGTTCCCGTTGGTAGAGAAACTTGTGAGGAAATGGTCAAAATACAAAAATATGCAAGATGATAAAGGAAAACAGAATTCAATGAGATAAAGAAATCGACCTTGGAAAGTTTAAATGATAAGAAAACTGTTGTAACAATGTGACAGAGTCAAAAAAAATCCATATATTATTTAGACGATTAGTGCTTTAAGACCAAAAAAAAAAAAAAAAGGTAGCTAAAAAGTAGATCCACAATGTGTGAGAACAGAAGCCAAGAAAAATAACAAGAAACAAGTTGATGTAATACTTCCACAGAATTTTTTTAAAAAGAGAATAATCCCACAAAACGGGAAAATCTATAATAGTGGGCCTCGCACATTTAGGTGTCGCCTTCAGGCACGAAAGCTGTCTAAGTGCATTACGCACATTTTCTCACTTTAATACTCTTGATCACCCCAGGGGGCAAGTGTTGTTATTAAGGCCGGATGACTAGAAAAGGATAGAGCTAAAATGCTATTTAACATGCTCTTAAAGCCTAAAAGGGTGAACGATCTACTTCTTCCTTAAATGATCTTTTCTAGAACTCTGTAATGAAAATAAGAATTACCCACTTTATTAACATTTAATGATCATAAAACAAAAGAGTACATGCAAAAGAATATTACATGGATCCTTTATTTGTTATAACAAGCCTGTGCATTAGAAGTTACTCTTATTTTCATTGTATCGATGAGGGAATTGAACTTTCATGAGGTTATGTAACTACCCAAATTCACCCCGAATAGTAAGAAATAGAATCAAAACTGAAAGTCACTTCCTGGTTTGTTTCTAGCTTGATAATACCTGTGTTAAAAAGCTGGATCTTGGTGCACAGACTGATGTACAAAAGTCTCTTTAGAACCAGTAAATGGTATTGATAGATCAAAGGAAAAGCACATGTTTAATTCTCCTCTGAAATCCCAATCTGTACTTCATGAACTCATGCAATCTATTCTTCCTTCAGAAAGAGATGAGAGTTCTTTGACGCCACGTTCTTGCAGCAACAGATCCATCCTGACAGTTTAATTCTCTAATCTTGTGGTTTTAATTTGCTTCTCCCTGTTTCATAATGAAATTTAACACTTTAACATGTTTATGAACCATTTTTATTTTGTCATAATTTATTGGTGTTTCCGATCACAGATGTCTTGCCCATTTTTCTACTGAATTTTCTTTTCTTTTTCTATTCATGGGATATTTAAATGTACTATCAATCCCTGAAAATATCTTCTCTAAATTTGTTATACTTTTTATTCACTGTCTTTTGGTAAAGAAAGATCATTATTTTCCTCATTTAGCATTTTTATATCTTCTTATAAAAATCTTTCCCTACCTCAAGCTCTAAAATTGCAAGACTGTTTTCTAAAATTTTTATGTTTTTTTTTTTCTTCCATAGCTAAACCTCTAAATCTTGCTGAATTTGGTTTTGGTGTGCATGTCAGGTAGGAATCTGTAACAGATGTTTTCAGAACCCAGCCCATGTATTTAGCCGCATGTGGAGCTGACCCAGAGTTTCAGGGAAGAAGCATTCTACAGTTGGATTTCTGCCTCAAGCATCTGCCTCAGAATGTTCTCTGACTACCAAGCAGAATTGTCCCATGCCCAGGGCTGGCTGAAACAGGATCAATCTTTAGCCAGTGGAAGAATATTATCCCAACTTCTTCATCCCTAAATGGAACAACAGTAAGTTAGGTTTAAAGACTCCTGGAGATTTCACAGTAAACTTGAGTCCTACTTGCCTATGTGGCAACCTCCTTCTTAATCTGTATTTTACTGGCTTCCTTTTTCATTCTCTATTTTGTTTCTTCACTCACTGACTTGTTTCCAGAGATCACAATTCACACAAATATTTTCACCCATTTGTGGTTCAGCTTTGGTTTCTGTAGTAACCCAAACTGTCTAGGAAAACAAACCCCCAAGATGAGCTACTGTAACAATATCACTTGCTGATCACATAGCAAACAGGTTCCATTGCTGTAATAAATGAGGTGGTAAAGGATACTAGCAAGCTGCAGTATTACATTTACTAAGACTCTCCCCTGCAGACTGAGAAGCTCCACAGGTGAGAGAGGAAAAGCTGGTTTATTTACAGTCCCAACATGGAATAAATATGGCAGTAATGGTCACCAATATAGTGAATTTAGCTATTTTGTTTTTGATGTCAGATTCATGAAAAAAACAAACAAAAAAATACTAGGCTCATGTCATGTAAATATTGGCTTAGCCAATGTGGATGCTGTGAAAGGCAGAAGGGCTGTACTGCATCTTTAAAAAGTTCCTCTTCTCCTGAAGTCCAAGGGCAGAAAGAGCTGAAAATTCAGGCTGACAGGAGTTAAGGAGATGCTGAACTAATAACCACACAAGTCTCCTCTGTTAAAAACAGGGTTCCAGTAAGGAAGAGATTGGACCATGAGCTTTGGGATGAAGATATTTGAAAACCATGAGCTCCTAGACTGCTCTACACTCACTGGACCAGCAGAAAACCCTCTCTTTCTTGTTTGAGAAGAGCTGACGTCCTTGCTTAGGAACTAGGAAAAGGTGCTGACTCACAAGATGAGTTTGTTCTCCTCAATGCAAATTAAATGCAATTAATTACAATTCAATGCAATATAGTAACTTCAGTCTCCCACCTAATCGATTTTATCTACGTTGCCAAAGCCAGTTCTGATCACAGGCTGGAGAAATTTCTACCTTGTCGGTAGAAATAACGCTCCCACGGCAGCATTTCTCAAAGTGTGCTCTCCAGGTCCCTATGGATCCAGGAATCTTTCAGAAAATCCATCTGCTCGAACTATTTTCACATTCATATTTTTTTTTAGCTATTCTACTTGGCTAATATTTCTACTGATAGTACTGAAGCAATTCTGTGTTTTGGGCCTTAACAAAAAAGTCAAGGCCTTAGCAGCAAACCATACTAATAATTTTCTCTGCTAATTTTAAATCAGTTGTCCTAGGGGTACTCTAGATGGAGTCTCAGAATTACGAATTTCTACAATTAATCCTTGAGTACATATCTTTTCAATATTGTTCATGACAAAATAGGAATTATGCATGAAGTTTTCACTGGATATCAAAATGCTATAGCTGTGTTATGAAAAACACTTCTGAAATTATTTCCATTAAAAGTCAACCAAGCCCCTTTAAGGAAATAATATTTTGCCTTGAAATAACAAATGAAATAGAAATGATGGTTATTGGTTATTTGGCAGTCACTCAAAAATGAACAGAGTTAGCCTGCCATTTCAAGGTAGAGAGAGAGAGAAAAACAGACAATTTAATAAAAAAATACAATTGTGAGAAATTTATTACTCCCTGAGCACAAGCATTTTTCTGTACTTAAACATGAGATTGTTGATCTTTTATTAAACAATGTGACTCTTTAAATATCATACAATTAAATGCACCCACATTTAAAGAATACGCTTGGCACAGTGACTTAATATTTTCTTGCAGAATGATCATTGCAGGATGTTATAAGATCATGCATGGCTAAAGGATTTGCTCAAAGCACATGATGGAACATGGATTTTATTACAACAGAAGATGAAGTGTTTATGAAAAATATTTCAGATTCACATCACAACTGTCTTCTAAGACATTATTACTTCTCAAATTTTGGTGTAATGTTGAAGTAGAATGGTCAAAACTCCTAAAAAAGATATTGCAGTATTCCTCTCTATTCCGACTATATACTTTGTGAAATTGAATTTATTGCATATACTTCACCCAAAACAGTATATGAATATAGTTTGAAACCAAAAGCAGAAACTCTCGCTATCTCCCACTGAGTCAGATGCCAAAAGTACTTGCAAAATGTACAGCAGTGCCACCGTTTTCACTAATTTGGGAAATGTGCTTGTTTGTCATTAAAATAGGTCACCTAAATTAACTGTAATGAGCTTTTTTTGTTATTTTAAGGTGACTTAACACAAATCTATTTTAATACTCCTCAGTTTTATTAGTAATATATAGGTAGATAGAAGTAAAAGCCCTTCAGAGTTATTGTACACTGGTAAGAGCATAAATGGGTCTTAACACCAGAAAGCTTGAGAACCAGTGGCCTTTGATAAGCTGAAATGGTTGTTCTATAAGACCAGGAAGTCACTTGTTGACTCTATGTCCCAGGAGAAGCTGGAAGACTGTGTTAAGAAATAAGGACTACGTAAGTGAAGGGGGACAGCCTGGCCCCTGTAGGTTGGAATGGGTGACCCGGGACACCACAATGAAATGAGTTCCCATTGTCGGAGGGGACAGCAGAGTTACAGAAGAGCAAAGTCCATGTCCTGATACCTAACAATCAGAGGGAAAGCAGACATAATTACAGCAGCAGACAGTAAGAACATCATGACAATCAAAACACTGGGCTCTCCACTGAGACAAAGGGACCCTATTATTTATGAAAGGAAAACAGGTTGGAAACCAATGATAGTCTCCATTATGGAAACAAAATACTTTGAGATGGAAAACGAGAGGCTAAAGCAACTTAAAAATCACAAACCCTCAGTTTCCAGACTTGAGCTAGGTCTCAGATGACAAGTCCATTGGCTGAAAAAGTCAGACGCTCTTAATGGAAAACACTGCATCTCCACATGTTATGTACAAAATATTTTCTGAATCCCTCTTTGAAAGGACCAACATCCATTTACTCAGATAGCAACAGGGAAACAGGAATGCTCAGATGTGCTGAATGTATCATCTGAGGTGTGGGGACAGTAGGAGTCCTAAAACCCCAGGGGTCTCTCTAATTGGAGAGCTGCAGAATTGAGGCCACATTTAAATGGGATCCTGGGCCAAGTACTGCATATCTGGGCCTGTCTCACAGTGAGTGGCTCCAAGGGGTCTGCAGACTGTTAAGTCTTCACTCCTCTAGTTCCCAAGTGGATAAATATAACTTAGGAACAAAGAAAACCTTCAGTTTCATTTCCCAACCTGTGGAATAAGCACCTTCATAAGAGAAAGAGCCAAACTGAAAAAACTGAAAGAGCACTCCCTCAGCCAAGATAATACATTGCACGGTTTCATAACCCAGCTGGAATTGCAATGAGCAGCACAATCCTTGAAGATTTAGAGGATGGAGGGATGATGGCCTGAAACATATCCTTGTTTAATTCACTAGTATGGTCCTGCAAAAAACAGATGGATATGGCAGATGGTGATAGACTGCAGTAAACTTAACAAATGGTGGCCCTAATCACAGATACTGTGCTGAAGATAGCATCTGTCCTGGAGCAGAAAAGCACAGCCCCAGTCTGTAGTTGCTACTGATTTCCTCGATGTAGTCATTTCAATACCCATCAGGGAAGAGACTCAAAAGCAGTCTGCATACATGCAGGGCAGATGGCAATATACTTTCACCATTGTGTCTCTCTTCTGATCTGTCACAATATGGAAGAAGGGAAAGTACATCGTCTTAGTACTCTACCAGTCATTCCTGAGCCCTTTATATCGATGACACGTAAAAGTAGAGCCAGTAGTATGAAGATGCCATACTCTATAGAGCTTGCAAGGAGATGCAAAGAAATTCTCAAGGGATGCAAGGACACTGATGAAGATTTTAAAGATCATGTGTGAGCCATGTGAATGTGGCATTCAGATCTCCTTTGAGAGAACTGATGGTAAGGACCTTACAGAACTAACCAGCCAAGCTGCCTCCCTGTGGGTCCATCAGTGCGACTGTACCATGATCCTGCTTCCCCAAGGTTGTTGCTACACAGTAACACAAATGCTATGCTGTGGAGACACAAACATTGGCCCGTTCCTATGCGATGTGGGCTGGCTTCTCTAGTAGGTTACTTTGACCGATCACCTCTGTAAGTCTGGTCAGTGCTTTCTTAGAGCTCTGCTGCAGTCTTCTGGTCTTTCTTCTCTATATTCCTTTACTTCCCTTCTCTTATAACAGACACAGATGTGCATCCTGGCCTGAAGATCCACCCTGATGACTCCTGCATATTCTGCTTTGTCCTTCATCAGTATTTCCCCTAATATATCTCCTACCCATTGAACCCCGTGTCACGCATCTGCTTAGCAGAAGAACTGAGATGACACAAGATCCAGAGACCTGGGGCATACTAGGGTATTCTCTCCAACAGAAAAGACAATTGATCACCACTGCTACCTTCTACCACTAAGAAAGAAGCACACGTTCCATAGGGCTCTCTGGATTTTGAGAAAGCATTTCCTACACACAGAGATGCTATTCCAGCTCATGTCAGTGGCAGCACAAGGCTTGTTGCTGGAGCCCCATAAGCATTGAATGACTTTTACCATAAGCTAGGTGTCACCATGTCCCTTAAGTATTAACACTGCGCTACAGCAACCCACCGTGCCCAAACAACAGGACATTTGGCGTCCCAAGGGAACAAATACATCATACAAAGAGCCAACCCAGACACCAGTGTCGCGTACACTTGCACGGGTGCACTCCCTGAAGCTCACACGTAGGGTCTCATAAGGGTTTCCTGACAGCCAGCAGAAGTACAGAGAAAACACGCACGCCAGGTTCAAATACAGGTTGGGTCTGTCTATTAGCGCTCCACATTGCACTTCCACACAGAGGGGTAGCTCTGAAAATCAGATCTAAAGGAAACTCTCTGTAGTGAGCAGAAGTCTAACAGTGAAAAACTCAACTTGTTTACACTCTTCGTGGAAGGATATGTTTTAATATCAATGGACATACTTGAACTCTTGGACAGTAGCAAATGGGTCAGCTAGATGATGAGGGTCTAAAAGGGACAATGTCGGAAGACGAAAGGGAAGATACTCCCGGAGAAAATGATCTGGAGAGATCAATAGCAGTGATCACCAAGGAAGAGGATCTTTTGTAGGTAAAGTAGCCAGTTAGAATAAACAAAGCAGAAAGAGTGAACTGGCCCGTAGAGGTGAACCAACCTCTGTCTCTCTCATCCCCATGCCAGGGCTTGCACAAGGAGCCCCTGAATGCAGTAGCAAAGGTGTTTAAAATAAAAGTCTTGTATGCTTTCACCCATGTGGGCGTCATCTCAACAAAGCTAACTCAGGTGTTATTCCACTGAGGCACTTGATAGACAGCTGACTACATCAACTGCAGCAAGTGCGGTAATTTATCCTACCTGGAAGTATAAGCATTCTGGCATTCATGCACTGTCCTATTTATTCATATGGAAACCTGTACAGGGTTGACTCAGGAAAAGGACTTCTTTTATTTCAAAGAAAGTGGAGCAGTAAGTACTCTGTCATAGCACAGTCCTATCACATTTTCTGGGAACTGCAGAACTGGCAAAACTTTAGAAAATACTTGAGGATTGAAAGGACCATGTGTGTGCCCAGGATTATTTCAGGACGATTCACAATAAGTAAGATAAAGACTCAGCGTAGGTGCCCCACAACACATAAGTGGACAGAAAATAATGATTGATAGATAGATAGATAGATAGATATAGACATATACTCAGAGAGACAGAGATACAGATATAGTTAGACCAGTATATTATTTTGCCATGACAAACAATTAGATCTGCTATCTAAAGCAAAAATGGATAGAACCAGAGGACATTATGTTAAGTGAAATAAGACAGACACAGAACAGTAAGAATCTCATATTCTCTTTCATAAACGAAAATTAAATTAAGTCGACCTGAAAGGAAAACAGTGATTACTAAGGATCGGGAAGGGTGTAGGGGTGGGGATTCAATCAGGGCTCTCTGTCTGCATGTATGGAAATATCACACTGAACTCTATTAATATGTAAAATGAGTATGTTAACAACGTAATAAAGTCAAAGTACTGTCTTGGGAATAACACTTTAATTTTATAGATTTGTCCTTCAAACTGCACTGTATATGATAAAACAAATAGCCATTTTATTTTTAGTGCCACAAATATTTAGATTGTATAGGTTTGGAAACTACAAAATGGAAATAAGGTTAATTATCTTACCATCATTCTAATTAACCCACCAGGAAATTCCCATTTCCATTCCGGCATTAGGTTTTGTCAACTCAGAAGCCCTGGTTTCCAAGATGTCGTATTTCTGTCAGGGTACTGGAAATATGCAAGTGAATTTAAAATTATGACTACATTCTGATGATAATTGTGGGTTCCTGATACCACTGAACCAAAAAACAACAACAAAAAAGATTTTTTTTAAAAGGAGTCACTACACTGAGTAGATTAATCTAGCCAGTGAATATGCAATATATATGATAAGAAACTCAAGTTTCTTTCTTTCTTCTTTTTTTTTTTATTTTTTAGGGCAGAGAAAAATGCTCCAGGAACTTGGGATTCTCTGCTATGTCTCTTGGCTCCTGTGTGCCTGGCGATGACAGAAAATGGGCGAGATAACCAGAAGCCAGACCCTGCAGGGATGACAGTCACTTTCACTCCACTGGACAAGCAGAAGTGCTGGGCAAGAGTAAGAAATGGAAGAAAATGAACATTTATTTCATTTTTCAGATTGACTCAGTGAGAGGAACTATACCTTGTCACTCTAAAGCCTGGGACATTTTTTAAACCTTTTCTAAATGTTGTGAAAAGCTAACACCTTGAAGAGCCAGAGACGTGACATAGAGGACTTAAAGCAGGGAGCAAGAGGAGCTGGGTGGCACAAATGCTGGGCTGCAATCCTGTGGGGCTGTGCTCACGCCCATCTGTCTTACCCAACAAGTCATCTTCAGCTCTGTTGGACAATTTCTGTATCCAGCAATGGGGGACCCCAAGCACTTGCATCTCTGCGCTTGGGACTTCTCTTGTTGTGTGAACATTCTCTTCCTGTGTAACGGGCAGGACAGAAATTCCAGAGAGGTCATGGTCATAAATTCTTTCACACTCCTCCCATCAAGAGGCAGAATTGGATCTTCCTCCTCATGTGTCTGGGGGGAGGAGGGGGTTTGTGATTGCACAAGGGTGGATGGATGATACAAAGTTTCTGAGGCAAGGCTGAAATTCTGCATGGAGCTTCTGCCTTTTGCTCACTCTCAGAGACATAAGCACAACATAAGAAAGCCAAATACCTTTAACCTTCCAGGGTATTAGAAAACTCAACCCATATAGTCTCTGATGACCCCAGACTTTAGCTCATCCCAGATCTAGGGCAAAAGTTTTGGGAGATGATTCTGTTCCCTTTTATTTGAGTCATACCCAGTCATTTGAGACTTCTTGGTTAAGTCTCCTGGCATTGTGGACCAGAGACAGGCCATCTCCACTATACCTTACCCAAATTTCTGTCCACAGAATCTGTGGGCATAATACAGTGAAGGTTTTATGTTATTAAATCCCAGGGTGGTTTGTTTCAGCAATCAGTAACCAAATCCTCACCCTAGGAGCCAGGTTCAAGTACTGAAAGGATCAGAATTGATCAATTGGTGTTGATCAGTTATTATTCCAGTTTCCTTACCAGTTAAATGCTGAGGTATATTCTATGAAGTGTCTTGGGATATCCCCAGAAGTACAGAACCCCCATCAGCTATGGAGGTAACTGATTCATAAACACATTCCTTATTATTTCCCGTTCCCTGTCTTACTCTCCCAATGCCTGACTTTGCTTTCTAGGAGTCATCTTTCAAACTACTTGCATCCAAGACCTTGTCTCAGGATCTACTTTTGCAGAAACCGAACTTAAGAGAGGATCCAATTTTGCTTTATTTTCTGGTTCTGTTTATACAAGGACCATAACGGTCCTCCCTTGTCATTTTATCGAAAACATTTATCTCCCTTCTGGCCAGCAGTTCCACTTCTGTTACAGATCAAGTGTCAACTTATAATGCCTTTCCTGGAATATCTATCCTATTCATTGACCTCTTTCTCCATCCCTGCACTAATATTGAGTTCTCCTAACTGTTAGGGCTGATACCCTATCACTCTTTTCTTATTGCAAAAATATTATGCAAAAATATTTATCAGAGTTTGCTACTATCTGTATACAAGAATTCTCTTTTATTCACACCCTTTCCAACACTTGTTTTTTATTTTTTAAATAATAATCATCCTAAGAGGTGTAAGGTGATATCTCATTGTGATTTTGATTTTCACTTTCCTGATCATTAGTGAAGTTGAACACATTTTCACATACTTGTTGGTCATGTGTAAGTTGTCAGCAGAGAAATGTCTCTTCAGGCCTTTTTTCCATTATTTAATTGGATTATTTGGCTTTTTGTTGTTGTCATTGTTGCTGAATTACATGAGGTACTATCATTGTTTAGATATAAAATGTCCCCCTAAAGTCTCTTGGATTCAGTGGTGGGGCTTTTTAAAGACAATTGAATCACAGAGGAACTAAGCTCATCAGTGGACTTGATTCATTCATAGCAGAATGTGCTGTTAGGTGGGCCTGATCACAGGAGATGGGTCACCAGGGGTGTAACTTAGAAGGGTGTGTTCTTGTCCCTGGCTTTTTCCCTCTGGGTGATACACTCTCTCTGCTTCTGGTCACCGTCCGATGAACAGCTTTCAGCCCAGGAATGTAACTCAGCAGTGCAGCACCTGCTTGGCAAGCACAAAGCCATGGGTTGAATTCCAGATACAAAAAAAAAAAAAAGATGAGCAGCTTTCCTCTTTCATACTCCTCTAACATCATATTGCTTCATTGAAGTCAGCCAACCATGGACTGAAGCCTCTGAAACTGTGAGCCAAAATAAACCTCTTCATTTTTAAAGTGCAGGTGTCAGGTATTTCTTTCCAATAACAGAAAGCCTGACCAATACAGATACCCAAGATTTGTTGGGAAAAAAACACACCAGCCATGATGAAAAGATAGATTATATTATATTATATTATATATATAATTTTTCTCTATATACACACCTAAACTACATACACACATAGATTAGATTAGATTGTATTATATTACATACACAGTTTCTCTCTACACACACAAACACAATTACTAAAAAATAATTGAAAAAGAATTCCAGATATAGTGCATTTAAATCAACCAAAATTTGACATGATGTACCTTAAGTAAAATGAAAATTGTCAAGTAGAACTATAGGGCCCCTAGATGTCATAAAAAGATTTCTATGGAAGTTAACTCAGAAAGTTAAGAACTCGTCAAGCCAATATCAAAGCTGAGAGAGACCATTGCAACTCATCACACAATGTGCTATCCCCAGTAAGATGAAAAGATCATGAATAATCATGGGACTGTGTGGAAATTAAATTGTGTCACTATCAAAGTTCCCATTTGGAACTTTTCAAATCACATAAAATTGTAGACGTTATATATGCTTTCCATAAAATTTTGGCAAGTTTGAAGTATATAGTCCACATTCCTTAATTGTTACATGATAAAATAGCTGCTTTTGCTCCAGTGTGTCTAAAACCTTAAGGCTGAGCATAGATGAAGCTTCACGAGGTGACCCACCAGCATAGAAGGGTTCAGTGAGTTTAGAATTTGGAGAAGAATTTGTAGTGGATTGGTAACTGGTGGTCAACATAAACACCAGCTGAACTGAATCAGTGTGGTGCTGAGTGTAGGTGGCCCACCTGAGGACTGTTGCCAGCTTAAAAAGGAGACTTGGAGAGGAAGAGTAGCATTGTGGATTCTTCTAAGTGTTGTTTGGAGCTGTTGGTTTTCCTGGTGGAGCTTGTCACACTGGCTTCCTGATATGA
>RJWT010025863.1:0-15997 GCA_004365215.1 Cuniculus paca | reverse complement strand
GGGCGGGGGCGCTTACCTGCGGCGCCCAGCGGGGCTGCGGCCGGGCCGGGCCGGGCCGGGCCGGGGCGCGGGCGCGGGGTCCGGGCAGCGCAGGCTGCGCCGCGCTGCGCACATGCGCGCTCCCGCCCCTCCCACCTTTGACAGTTTGATGCGGGGGAGGGGGCGAACTCTCGCGGTATTCCTGAGTCCTGCGGCCGCCGCGCGCCGGGAGGGGGCTCCGGGACCCACCGTCCTGGTCCTCCGAGCCTTTAGGGCCAAGCGGCTGTCGTGTTGTCCTTAGGCCGAGGCGTGTTTTGCGGACGGTGGGGTAAACTGAGGCAAAGGCGCCGGACACTGTCCCGAGTCCTGTGCGCGGGAGCGAGGCACCCCAACTCCACCCTGCGCTGCTGGGGCAGGTGCAGAGGAGGTCTTTGTGCTCTGGGACCCTAACTTCCCCTCCTCCCGCCCCCCTCAGGACTGGCAGGGCAGGTTCGGACCTCCCTCCAGTTGGCCCTGTGGCCACCTTTGTTACTGTGGCCACTGTCCGAACCCTGGAGCTTTATGGGGACCACAGACCATGGGATCGACCCCCGCCGCAGACCAGCGACCAGGGCCTTGTTTCCCTGCACAGAACCTGCGGGTGTCAGGTCTGCCGGCAGCACGCAGCGCCAGCCTACAGGAATGAATGAAGCACAAGAGAAGAGTGAATCTCTTCGTGGTGGGGCTGGGTGGCGCCAGGTACTGCTTGGAAAGAAAGTAGAGAATGCCTAGGGTCCTCACAGGATGCAGGCAAGGGGCATCAGTCTCTAAAGAAATCTGTGCTCACTTGCCCAAAGCACTCATCTTCCCTTGAGAGTGAAGAGGAGACCTTGAGTTTTATTTTGTGTCTACAATATTGTTGAGATTTTTTAAATCATGTGCGTATATTTACAACTAAATCTGGCTTTTTAACGTTTTTTAATGTTTCTTTTATATTCCACAAGCACTTTGGCCTCCTCAGAATTGGTGTGGGATAGAAACTGTTAGGTGGGAAACGGAGTTACAAGACATAATTCCTTTCCCGGGCGCCTCATGCTTGAGACATTCTGCCCTGCACTCCACGGGCAGGCTCCCTTGCACTACGTGAAGGCAAGACAGAGAAGGTGTTGGCGGATTTGGGGTCAACTTCTCAGCGCAGTCTTGGGGGATCTGGTCTGCCCTTGGCCTGTGTAGAGTGTTTACCTGAGACAGAGGTGAGGTGCTGGGCCCTCTGTAGAGTGGTTCATTGGTGAGTCCTTCTTTGGAAATCTGAGCCAGAGAAAGGCCAGTGTGGATCCACCCCACCCAAGTGACCATAGGAAGGGGAGAAGTTGCTGAAAGCCAAGGAGACATCCTTCTCTCTTTTTGACTTCTTCATCTTGGGGGCAAGACCAGCAGGATGTTGAAAGGGGTCAGTGTCTCTTCCCCAGAAGTACATCCAAGGTTGTCAGCTTTCCACAGGTGGGATATGTCAATTTCTGTAGATAGGAATGTGTCTAAGTGATCCTGTGTCTGGCGGCACCCACATTTGGACAACCTAGTGTTATGGCATGTCCGAGTCCTATACTGGGTGAGATCAGTGCTTGCTTATATGTTAGTATCCAGGTGTCTGGACAGCAGAGTACTTGGGGTGGGGCCATCTAGATCACAGCATGTGTGTCTAGGCTGTGGTATGTCTGTGTGAGGGTATAAGGGACCAATTGTTTTCTGTGTGTATCTAGATGTCATACCATTGTATAATATGTTTGTGTGTACCGTGGGTGTTGTACGAGTTTGTGTGTCCTGTGTTTCTGTATGTTGGTGGGGTGTCACTGTTGTACAACAGCATTTCTGTGTTTGGGCACCGTATATGCGGAAGTGTTATTTTTCTTTGTGGGTATTGGGCTTATGTGCCTGACTGAATACACAAGTGTGTTTGTATGTGCAGGGACATGTTGGGTCTGGATGTCAGTGTTACTGTGTTAGTGTTTGATGTCTGTGTTCCTATTTGTGTATCTGGTTGCTGTGTGTTGTGTGTCAGAGTGTGTGCTGTGATCTGTGTGCCGTTTATGTCAGAGTACTGCTCTGTGTGAGTCCTAAGAGATGACAAAGTCAAATCCCTGAACCTGTGAAGGGAGGGACTTTGTAAAAAGGTTCTTTGCAAATTGTGATTAAGGCTCCTGATCAACCTGGATTACCCAGGTGGGCCCTAGATCCAAGCATCCTTATAAGGAGGAGACAGGGAGATTTAACAGAGAGAGGAGTGATGTGACAAAGAGACAGGTTGCAGTGGTGTGTCCTTGAGCCACTAGAGCTGGAAGAGGCAAGGAAGGATTCTTCCTCTCATCCCCCACAGGAGGCTGGTCCTGCGGGATTTCACTTTTGATCTCTGGAATGGAATCCCACCTGCTCTCCCTCCCTTCCTTCCTTTGACCCTTCTTTTCTTTTTCTTTTTTCTTTTCTTTTCTTTTCTTTTCTTTTCTTTTCTTTTCTTTTGTTGCTCTTTTTGAGACAGGGCCTCGCTATGCAGTTCAGGCTGCTCTTCAGTTCACTTTGTAGCCCAGGTTGGTCTTGAACTTGCAGCAATCCTTCTGCCTCAGCCTTCGGAGTGCTGGGATTACAGGTGTGTGCCACCATGCCCAGCTTTCTTTCTTTTTTATGCTAGGGATTGAACCTTGGGTCTTACAACATGCCAAGTTTGCACTCTACTGAGCTATGTTCTCAGCCCCTTTCTGTTGTTTGAAGCCACCAGTTAGTAGCCCTTGTTAGAGCAGCCCCAGGAAACCCCTACATCAGTGTCTGGGCTGTTGCTTCCAGTGTGCCATGCGTGTTCTGTTGTCCATCACTAGGGTGCCATTCATGTGGCTTATTTGAGGTCCTTCATAGTGCCCTAGCGTAACAGCAGCTCCTCCAGGATAGGACACCACTGCCCCCTGGTGGTCCCCGGAGCAGGTTGCGGGGCTGCACAGCCCCTCCTAGACACAGAACTCCGGGCACTTGAGAACCAGGTTTATTTCTGATTTTTTTGTCAGAGTATAAAAAGTGAACAAAAAACAAGGAAGACAAGACAGGAGCACAGGATGGGCAAGACAGAGTAGGGAGAAAAGGGCCATGATGGGCCCTTTGGCTGAAGGCTGATGGTACGAGAGGGGATACTTCAGGCAGTGAGACCCAAGAAGAGGGTTCCTTATGGGTGGGGGCACAAAGAATGGGAGATGTCAGGCCAGTTGTACAAATTTCACTTGGGATCTACAATGACCAACCTGCTGAATTGAGGCCAGCTCAAGACATACGAGGGCACTGTAGGCTCAGCCTTAATTGTCCCTGAGACTTTGAGAGTCCCCAGGGCAGTGGGAGAGGCAGAGGAGCACGATGGTGGAGACTTCCAGGGTCACCCTCACTGTCCCTCTTCTGGGCAGCACCAGTTCCAAAATTTTCAGAGAGGGCTGTCCAAGCATCTGGTGGCAGACACAGTGGGGGTGACCCCCTTATAGTCTCTCCTGTGAATCCAGGTTTGAGGAAAGGGGTAAGGGGAATACCCACATGCACAACTGCTACTTGAAAGTTAAGTCCAAGAGCCAGGGAATAGGGAAGATGCTTAAAAGTAAGACTGTCTTTTAGGCAAGGCCAGGGACACCATCAAACCTGGTGGGCATTGGGCATGGAGCCACCTGCATAGGGCTAGAGTCTTTTGTTGTGCCAATTTGCTTTGGGGACTGGGCATCCCAGGACTTTCAGCCTAAGTTCTCAGGAGTAGACGTGGGTATAGCAAAGGTTTCATAAATAATGAGTGTAATTTTGGTACGATGCCCAGTGGGGCAGGTGCTGATGACCACTCCTCTGGACAATGAGTTGGGCCTGCTGGGCTCTGGCAGAGGTGGGGAAAAAAACAAGCCAAATGAAGCTGACACAGTTTGTCCCACTGTGCAGCTGATCTGGCAATGTGGGGGAGGACACAGAACTGGAGAGATGCCAGGTGAGGGGTGGTCACATGGTTAAGGGAACATAAATAAATAGACTCCCTTGGAGTCTGGGGTCATTCAAACCCACTCTGGCTCCAGGCAGCTGACCTGCGGCATGCTGCCAGCAGCACCAGGGGATGGGCCTGGAATCAAGTCCCTGGAGGGGCCATGTGCAAGTAGCCCATGCCCACCTAGCCCCACGGTACAACCTGGAGTGCTTGACCAGAGGCACCTGGAGGTGGGAGTCCTGGTCCTGCCTGTCTGCTAGGCCAGGCTTGGCCAGCAGGGCATCATGCAGGGTCCAAGGTCTGTGGGGCCAGCTCTGCCTCATCCTTGGCCGTGGGTCTTGGTCACTGGTCACAGTGCTGGGGTCTGGGGTTCAAGCCTTGGCAGCAGCTAGGACATGTTTCCAAAGGAAGCTGTGGGGTGAATGGAGGTGAGGGAGGGGCAGGTCCCTGCCTCATCCCAGGGTAGTCTCTACTGGGCCCCAGCCACCCTCCTGTGGTCAGGCAACTCAACCTGCACTCTCAGCCCAGCCCCCCCCAGGTCTTTGGCACTCCTGGCCTCTCCTACTGACCTTGGCTGAGCAGTTGCAGGCTCCGTCCCTCCTCACGCACCTGCAGGTGGAGCACCTGCTGCAGCACCTCCTGCCTCTGGGACTCCTGTGCCAGCCCCATCCGCTGCAGCTTCTCTGCATTCAGCCGCAGCAGAGCCCGGCCTGGGGAGAAGGAAAGGGCCCAGTGAAGGCCAAAAATGGTGTAAAGGGCCAAGGCAGACACCAAGAGACAAAGAGGGTCACAGGCAGTCTCAGATATGTAGAGACTTGGAGAGGAAGGCAGATGGAAAGACAAGGATGAGCAAAAGACAAAGGCCAAGCAAAGAAGCCCCAGGTGACAGAGAAGAGAGCCTGGGAGACACAGAGAGACAGAGAACAAAAGCCCCTGAGGGGAGACAGGCTGGCTGAGTAGGCACAGGCTCTCCTTTGGCTTCCCGGCCCCTGCCCTGCACCGGCCCCCTCGCCCCACCCCGTACCAGTGATGGCATGTTGGGAGAAGGCCTCGACGTAGACGAGGTAGTTGTGGGGACAGTGTTTCTTAAGCCACTTGCAGACGTCCTGCTGGCTCCACAGGACTACAGGCCGTGTCAGCCCACCCAGAGAGGGGCTTGTGTGGTACAGGCCGTAGTGGTCAGAGTACAGCCGGCCCTGCAGGGGGCAAGGATGGCAGGTAGCAGAAGGACAACATAGCAGGTAGTGCAGGGACTGAAGTAAGCAGAATGAGTGGTACCTGTGGGGTCTCTGTACCGGGCTGCTGCAGGAGCTTGATGGGCCTGCTGCTAGATGCCCTCTGGCTACGGGAGTCGTGCCACGTGAGGCTGGTGCCTGGTGTCCGAGGCAAGTGGCAAGGGATGTTCTCAGCTGACACTGTGTGCTCCAGAAGGGTCCGGCAGAAGCTGAAGTGGGCAGTGGCTGTGTGCCAGGTACCCAGTCAGGGCTGGCACACAATCCTCACACACACCAAACCAGGCCAGGGCTATACCCACAAGATGTCTTTCATGGAAAAGGCCAGCCCTGTCATGGGACGCTGTCTGTTTGGGAGGTCTGAAGTTGCTACATGCTTGTCACCACTGAAGGTGCCCAGACTCTACAGCCATACTTGGTGTTTGTGGCTTGACCTCTGCCTTACTGCGTTCACCAACTATGACTCACTGACAACAAGCCTGAGTTCTGGGCAAGCAGACAACCGGGACTCCCCAAACACATGCTGGGCTTTCCTGCTGTACTGCCCCTGCAGGACCTAGCTGGGACAGCACCATGTAAACCATAAGTACCCACTGCCTGTGGATTGTTCAAGACAAGTGTGTGGATTACAGCTACCTTCTGGGGGAACTTCTTTCCACACCAACTTCATTACATTCCTCACGTTTTAGTTTTGTTTTTATTTAGTTTTTTTTTTTTTGAAACAGGGTCTATGTAGCTCAGGTTGGCCACAAACCCACTCGATCTTCCTGCCTCAGCCTTCTGAATGCTAGGATTACAGGCATGTGCCCCCATGCCTGACCAATGTTTTAGTTTTATGTTTTAGTTTCATGATCATTTCTGGGATCAAGATGACCTGAACTCGGCAAGGATTAATGGCTGGGTGGGTGGGACCCTTCCCATCCAAGTTGGGATCAATAACGAACACTTTCCAGTTCTTGGTGTGTAGGGGCACCCCACAAATACAGTGAATGAATGAACGAATACACAAATGAAATCTCTGTGTGGTGTCTGCAAGTCAACAGAGCTTGTGGGGAGAAGGGGAGGTGGAAGGCCCCCCCCACTCACACCCACTCCCCTAGAGCATGCAGGCAGAATGAGGTTCCCATGCCAGCAGGACCCGTGCCCACTCCCATGCCCATTCTGTCCCCCTGCTTAACCTAACTTCCTTTCTAGTCAACCAGTCCCTCTACACTGGGGCCAGGTCTCTGATGTGTCCAAGGGGTTTGCCTTGGGAAACCCACATTATCCTCCATTGTGCTTCCACCCACAGGACTCCTGACACCAGCATCCTCTTTCCCCATTCTTGCAACTTTCAGACCAAACTCCAAGTGATTCTAAATTTTAGGTATAAGGTCAGGTAGTGAGTGTGGCCATGGTGGCCACCGCCCTCAGGTAGCCTCTAGTGCGTGGGAAAGATTTATTCTAAACCTGCACCTTCCAGGGGGACAGGCACGGTGGTCCCAAGGCTTTGTGGGCTTTGGCCGGCTGAGTAGGAGTGCCGCTCCCCCTGGGAAACCAGTCGGGCGCCGAGTCAGCCGGAGCGGGTGTGTGTGTGGGGGGGCGGGGTGCGCCTATTTCCTTCCCGCAGTCTGAGAGGGTCCGAGGAGGAAATGGAGTGGGAGCTGCAGGGCCTGGCTGTGACCTCGGTCCTTGGTACCCTTTCTGCCCCCTCTCCGCAGTGCCAGCGCTGCGCGAAGGAGTGACCTCAGTGTGAAGGCAGAAACCCCGGCTGGTCGTCTTCCACCCAAGCCAGAAGCACGCTGGTTCCCGAGGCCTGACGCTGGTCACCCCCCCAGCGCAGGACAAAAGGCACCAGACCCCGTGGGGCCGGGACGCCCGCAACCGCGGCCACTATTGGAGTCCACGAGTCTCGCCTCCCCCAGGGCTTCTCGGTTCTCGAACCCCACCCCCACCCACGAATCCCTGCGTCCCAGCCTAGCGCCGCTCACCGTCCACATCCCGGCTCTCCCCGAAGCCGGCGCTCACAGCCCCGGCGCGGCCCGGCGGGGGGCTCAGCTTGGCCCTCAGCTCGGTGAACATGGGACCCGCGGTGCCGGGCCCGCGCACACGCCCCTTGCCGAGCGGAGGGAGGCCCGTGTGGCCGGCGGGGGACGAGCACGGTCGCCCCGCCCCGCTCGAGCCTGCCACGGCGGCCCGCCGAGTCTGCGCGAGGAAGCACCTGCCGCCGATCCCTGCGTGCCGAGCGCGCTCCGGGAGCTCTAGGAGCAGCGGCGGCGCGCGGGACTGCGCGTGCGGAGAGGTCCGAGGTGGCGGAGCGCCCCTGGGCACGGCTGCGCCGCGGGGTTTCGTGCACCTGCCGAAGGCCGGCCAGGGCGGGCAAGGGAGGAACTGTCGGTCTTTTCCGTGTTGAGGGTGGGCTGGGGTACCCTACCTACTCTTGGGGCCTTCTACCCACCAGAGTGTGGGTCAGGGCCAGACCATCCCTTCCTAAACACTGCCCTCCGCTCTCCTATATAGCGAATTCACTCATTCATTCAGTCCGGGACATTCTCCAGATCTCTCAGGTCTCTCCTGCTTGCCCGGAGAAGCCAACCTGGCCCTAGCTCACCCTCCACGGCACCCTGAGCTCCCAGACAGCACCCCCTGCTCCGCGTAGCCCCAGAATCTTGCTCAGTGCCGGGGGCGGGGCTCGATGCTAAGAACGGAAAGGGACTTGGCCGAGGATGGGGAGAAAACTCCAAAGCTGTAGCAGGTAGGACCGAGGTGTTTGCTACAGGACCTGAGCGAGAAGTGCTGGGCGCGGAAGCGTGGTTGCCTAGTCCAGCCAAAGCAACCAGTTGTGCCGCCTGCTCCGCCCCGGGTGTAGAAGGGGGTTGGCGGTGTCCAGCAGTGGGAACACTGTTGTACACGGACTTGCAGAAATGCGCGCAGAGCGCAGTAGTACGCGTCAGTCCAAGTCGCAAGCACACGCCCCAGTGCGTACACAGCAGTCACACGTTTGGGGCGCCGGCCCACGCACGTCGGTGCTGCATTCATTCGCTTGTTTACAGCGCCCGAGAGGGCGGCATCCGCACAGCATCCCCGCGCAGACTGGCCGGCCGACCCTGAGTGCGGGCTCTGACAGATAGAAGTGGGGAGGCCGGCCGCAGGCAGGCACCAGAGCGCAGACGCGCGGGGCTGCCCCGAAGACAGACCTGGCCCCGTGTACACAGACCTCAGTGTGCGTGAGAGCGCTCCGGAACGGCCACACCAGGGTCCGGGCTGGGACCCGTGGGTTCGTCAGGACGCGTTGCCCGTGACCCATCAGGCCTGCCGGCACCGCCCGCCGCGCCACAGGTCGGCGCTACAGTGCTTATTCGACATCAGCCTTCCTCGCAGCCGTGGCCCGAACCGGCCGGAAGTGCCGCAATCCGAGCTTCCGCCGGGGTGTCCGGGAGGACGGGCTGCGCACGGCCGTAGCTTTGCTTCCGGGGCGCAGGTGACGCGAAGGCCGAGAGCTTCCTGCGGTTCCGCTGGGAAGACTTCTGTTCTCAGTACTGCGCGGCGCTTTCCCTGCCTTCCTGTGCCTCAGTCGTCACCGCCGCTATGAACAAGAAAAAAAAGCCGTTCCTGGGCATGCCCGCGCCACTTGGCTACGTGCCGGGGCTGGGCCGCGGGTGAGGCCGGGGGCGGGGGTGGTGCGGGTCATCCGGGCTCCTGGGAGGCGGCGCGGGAGTCGGGGATGGAGGGCGGGCTGCGCGAGGTGCTGCGCTCTGGCTCTGCATCTTCCGCCCGCGGCTCTGTAAGGTCGACCCGTGAGCTAGGCGGTGCCAACTGCGGGGCGCGGCAGCACCAGGAAGATCAGGACGATAGTAAATTGAGAGTCCACAGCCACGTAGTCTGGAGGACACCGGACGGGCGGCCTCGTCTCTGTAGGGCACACACTCTGCAGTCAGAACAGACCTGACTGAGAATCCTGCCTGTCACCTAGGAGATGTGACATGGGCGCTGAGTCCAGGGTTTTGGTGTCTAAAATGGGCAAAATCCATATGCAGGTCTTAAGTGAGCATCAGAACAGCCCCTCTTGTGTATTTGGAACAAATGACCCTCCCTTCGTTTTAAGCTTGACTAATGTTTTCTCTGTAGTATGTATGTATTTATTTATTTATTTATTTTTCGAGAGAGGGCCTTGCTATTTAATTCAGATTGGTGTGGAATTCACTGTGTAACCTAGTGTGGCCTCAAACTCTTGGCAGTTCTCCTGCTTCAGCCTCCTGAGTGCTGGGTTTACAGATGTGCACCACCATTACTGGCTCTCTCTTCGTAGTATTGTTAGGCTGTCACCAGAGGCTTCCTGTTCAAATTCTCAGCCCTGCCTCACCCATTGCATCTGGGAGGCTGATGCCTGGGTGCTCCAAGTTTGTTACCCAGATGACCACCAGCAGTTGTTGGGTAAATAGGCGGTTATCATCCAACTTGGTTTTCCATTTGATTGGCGGTATTAGAAGCTATAGGAGGGCTGGGGGTTTAGCTTAAAGAAAAGAAAAAGAAAACTTCAGGGTACACACAAGATTCAGGTGTTTCACCATTTTCAGAGAACCTCTAGTTTACTAGGGAAGGTGCCTGTGTAAGTCATATACATGCAGAGGGACAGATTTAGAACATTGGAGTTCCAGAAGTCAGGAAGTTCTCAGTGGAGTGCAGCATTAGAGCCACGTTTGGAAAGAGTTGGATTTTCCATCTGGAATTGTGACTGGAATAAGGGAGAAACTTGATATTTTGTGTGCAGGTAGTAAAAAGATGTGGTTTAAGGGAAGAACAGGAATCAGCAAGAAGTCCAGTGTGAGTGGAATGTACAGCAAATGAGAAGGGAGCTGTGAGTTGTCAGAGGGGCCTTGAGCATCACGTCAAACTCCTGTGGGCTTTAGAGAGTCAGTGATGCTAAAGAATGCCCTGGTCAGAGATATGTTTCTGGAAGAATTATCTGGCAGAGCAAAGATTGAAGTGTGGGAAGATTAGAGGTAGAAAGGGCTAACTGGATTACCAGCTGTGGTAGAAGTCATGGTCTTCGAGGGGACATCTGAAAGTAGAATCAGTAGTACTTTGGGGCAAACAGGACAGAGAATGCTGAAGGAGTAAAGATGATGTGATGATGCCTGCTTGGTGTCTGGGATGGCTCTACTATTAACAGCTAAAACAGCTCAAAGACACAGAATGTGTTAGAAAAGCTCAGTTTGGGCCTGGTTGAATGTGGAGGGAGAGGCTCAGCAGGTTGTTGTAAATGTGGGGCTGGAACTTAGAAGGAGGCAGGTCTGAAGGCCTGGGTCATCATATAGAGGAGAAGTGGAAAAGCCTTGGAGTGGGAGATTGTCTGGTAAACCTATTGACAGGTCGAAATGTTTCAGCAGGCAGACATAATCAGTAGTAGTGTTTGAGGGCGCAGTCCACTGCCATCAGAATCTTTGGAAATTCCTAAAGGTGTTAGAAAAAGAGATTTTGACTGGAGTGGAGGAGAGCACACAAGAAGCAGGGCCACCCAAGTAATAGGTGTCTTGCGGCCTACAGTGCTACTGGCTTCACCACTCGCTCAGACATTGGGCCTGCTCGGGATGCAAATGATCCTGTGGATGATCGCCACGCACCACCAGGAAAGAGAACTGTGGGGGACCAGATGAAGAAAAACCAGGCTGCTGATGATGATGATGAGGATCTGAACGACACAAACTATGATGAGGTGATTGTTTTAGATGGGGTGGGGAGCTTCTATGAATCCTGCCAGTCTCCAGAAAGGCTTAGATTCAGGACCAGCTTTTAGCAGTGTGTGAGGGGAGTAGTAAAACTCTATAAAAGATATGAGTATTTTTTTATTCTCCTCAAGAGAGATGTACTTGCATTGTGGGGTGCTGTATTGGGTTTTGGGTTGGCTGGTCTCCAATGATGGTGCTGATGCTTACTTTCTTAGTTCATTGATTTAGTCAGACAAGGTTTTCTCTAGATGTCTTTTAACAGATGATGTCTTTCCTCTGAGGAAAAATAATTTTGTTTGTATGTTTTGGTACTTTTTCTTTGGTCTTTTTTGCAACAGGGTCTTGCTATGCAGTTCGGATTGGCCATGAGCTCAGTCTGAACTCAAGGCCAGCCTTGTAGCCTACGCTGGCCTTGAACTTGCAGCAGTCCTCCTGCCTCAGCCTCCCAAATGCTGTGATTACAGGTGTGCAACACCAGGCCTGGCTGAGTTTTGGTACTTGGGATCGAACCTGAGGCCCAGTACCCTAGTACCCTTGGTATCCCCAGTGCCCCACCCCCTTTTTTGAGACAGGGTAGTTTGGGCTGGCCTTGAATTCGCTGTGTAGCCTAGGATGCTCAAACTTGTGGCGATCCTCCTACCTCAGCCTCCTGAATGCTGGGATTACAGGTGTGCGCCACCACGCCTGGCTGTGCCTCTTGTTTTTCATGCCTTTGGCACTTGAAGAATAGTGATCAGTTGCTGAAGAATGACTTTGTTAGGGTTTGTCTAATGGAAAACATAGTTAACAAGTAATTTACAACTGGATATGTTCTGTTTGTGTTGGTTGGGGCTGTGTTGGAGGGAAAGCTGAATCTTTACATGTATTTTGTTCTTAGTTCAATGGTTATGCTGGGAGCCTCTTCTCAAGTGGACCCTATGAAAAAGATGATGAGGAAGCAGATGCTATTTATGCAGCTCTGGATAAAAGGATGGATGAAAGAAGGAAAGAAAGAAGGTAAATTCCTTTTTTTTTTTTTTTTTTTTTGCGGCACCTGGGATTGAACTCATGACCTTGCGCTTGCCAGGCAGGCACTTAGGCCACTGAGCTAGATCCCCGGCCCTTGTTTTTTTTTTTTTTTTTTTTTTTTGCGGCACCAGGGATTGAACTCATGACCTTGCGCTTGCCAGGCAGGCACTTAGGCCACTGAGCTAGATCCCCGGCCCGTCCTTGTCTTTTTGAAACAGGGTCTCGCTATGCTGTTCAGGCTGGCCTTGGCTCATTTTGTAGCCCAGGCTGGTCTTGAACTCACAATGATCCTCCTGTCTCAGCCTCCCGAGTGCTGGGATTATAGGCGTGAGCCACCATGCCTGGTGATCTTTTCAAGACATCATTTACATAATACCGCCTTCAACTTTTTTTTTTTCCTTTCTTTTTTCAATGCTAGGATATTGAACCGAGGACCTTATGAGTGCTAGACAGGTGCTGTATCACTGAGCTACATTCCCAGGCCATTAGTGATACGTTCAGATTCCTACCTGTGGATGTTTTCCTTTTATGTTATAAAAAATTTAAATCTCAGTATATAAATTTAGAAAGGATTAACTTAGTTCATGCCAACTCCTGATAAGTTAACATAGTTGGTCCTTTGTCCCAGTTTGTAATTATCATGTTTAGGATAGCCTAGGCCTAGTTGTCAGTCACCCATAACCCTGCATCACTGAAGGACAATTGTGTGGATGATGACGTGAACCATTTGCCCAGGCGGATGGGACAGAGAAGCTGAGTAATGGCTTACTGTTTTTTAGGGGTGAACTATTCACCTGAAAGATAGGAAAGGTGATAGATGAGTAGAGGGCTAGAAGACAGCTAGGATGATGTTTCACTTTTCCTTCTAAGGTTGGTATTTATAGGATGGTCCTATCTTTAAAGTTTTGCAAAGTTTAAACTAGCAAATACACTGCACTTGTGTTGTAAGGGAAGCGCTTTCAGATGGCTCCCAATTTAATGGTTTGACTCACAGTTTTTCAGCTTTATGATGGTGTGAGAGTGATACACAGTCAGTAGAAGCCAGCTTTGGATTTTAATCTTTTCTGTGTCAGTAGGGTTTTCCCTTGATGTGCTGGGCGTCAACAGTGAGCAGCATCCAGTGAGCCGTGCAGTCCCATGGGGAAACAACTGCCTTGCAGCTGTGCCCTGTGTAGCTGAGCTGTGATGTTAGGTACATTTTCAATCTGGGACATACAGTGTTTAGCTAATATTTATTTATTCTTTTAATTTTTTGTTTTTTTTGAGACAGGGTCTCACTTTGTACTCCAGGTTGGCATTGGACTCACTGTGTAGCCAATGCATCAGATTCATGGTGATCCTCCTGCCTCAGCCTCCTGAGTGTTGGGATCACTTATAGGTGTGCGCCACTGTGCCCAGCTAATGTTTAGCTTATGATAGGTTTATTATGATATAAAAGTCTATCTTCTTCCTCCTCCTCTTTTGTTTTCTTTCCTTCTTTCTTTTTTTTCTTTTTGTCTTTTGAGACAGGACTCCCTATGCAGTTCAGGCTGGTCTTAAGCTCACTTTGTAACCCAGGCTGGTCTTGAACTTGCAGCGATCCTCCTGTGTCAGCCTCTTGAATGCTGGGACTACAGGCATGCACCACCATGCCCAGCAAGGATATCTTCTTTTTATTTTATTGAATTTCTGCTTGTTTTCATTTGGTACATGATCGAACTATTAGATTTGTGAATGAATTCATAGTTATCTGAAAATATACTTGAGTTAGCTACTGAGTGTGTGGAATTGTTTTCTTTTTGGCAATTTAATTAATAAACCATCTTTTTTTAGTGAAAAAAAATTATTTTTTCGTGGCACTGGGGATTGAACTCATGACTTCACGCTTGCCAGGCAGGCACTTAGGCCACTGAGCTACATCCCTGGCCCTTACGCCATCTTTATTTAGCAAACCATCTTCATTTTGAAATGAACATTCAGTATTTCTAATACAGGCACATGTTTTATTTCCTAGAGAACAAAGGGAGAAAGAAGAGATCGAGAAATACCGAATGGAACGCCCCAAAATCCAGCAACAGTTCTCAGATCTCAAAGTGAGCAAATAGATGGAGTGTCTTCCCCCATGGCCCACAGAACTGGGGACCTAGCCAAGAGCCTAACATGTTATGCAAGGATTCTGCCATTGAGCTACATTTACAGTCCCGTTGTTTTGTTTTGTTGGTTTATTTTTATTTTTATTTTATTTTTTGAGGTAAGATCTCACTGTGTTGCCTACGTTTGGTCTTTAACTCCCAGGCTCAAATGATCCTTCCACCTCAACCTTCTGAATGGCTAGGACTACAGGCTGGCTAGCCTTTCATAGAAAAATTTACATTTTAGTGATAAAGAACACATCCCATAAATTGATTTCTCTAAATTAGAAGATGATGTCTGCATCAGAGTCCTTTCTAAGGCCTGATGGTCTGCAGGGGAGGGTAGATGAGCACAGCCTGCCTGAGTGTGAAGCCCTGCAGATGGTTGACAGTTTGGGTCTGCATGTTTCCAGAGGAAGTTGGCAGAGGTCACAGAAGAAGAATGGCTGAGCATCCCAGAGGTTGGCGATGCCAGAAACAAACGTCAACGGAATCCACGCTACGAGAAGCTGACCCCTGTTCCTGATAGTTTTTTCGCCAAACATTTACAGACGGGAGAGAATCATACTTCTGTGGACCCCCGGCAAACTGTAAGCATCTGATCAGAAGGTGAATGGGGCTCCTTGGTTTGGTTAGATAGGTCACTTCTGCCAGCTCCCTGGTGTGCTGTGTCTGAATCTGTCTTTATAGCTGTGCCTATGTGAAGCCATATGAGAAAATTCTCCAGAAGATGAGTTTCTGCAGCATGAAAATGTGAGCTGCATTTTATTGTTCCCTCAGCAATTTGGAGGTCTGAACACACCCTATCCGGGTGGGCTGAACACTCCATACCCGGGTGGAATGACACCGGGCCTGATGACACCTGGCACCGGGGAGCTGGACATGAGGAAGATTGGGCAAGCAAGGAACACTCTGATGGACATGCGGTTGAGCCAGGTGAGAGTCCTTCAAGTAGCATTTTCCTACAGATGGTATTTAATATTTTTGTTGTCTGATTATAAAACTTAGTATATTTGTATTAAAAAAAAAAAACAGGAGCCAAGTGTGATGGCGCATGCCAGTAATCCCAGCACTTGGGAGGCTGCTCCAGGAGGAACACCATGACTTTGAGGCCAGCCTGGACTACCTAGTGAGACCCTGTCTGAAAAAGCCAAAAAAAAAAACCCAACCAGGTGTGCTAGTGCGTACCTATAATCCCACCAGTGAGTTCAAGGCTCAAAGCCAGCCTGGACTACGTATTGAGACCCTATCTCAAGAAAACACCCAAAACCAGCAGACTCCAAGCAGAAATGTGAAAAGTTTCTCCTTAAGTACTTTGTGATGAAAAGATCCTCTGTCACAAAGAGTGGTTGGGCTTTTGTGTGCAGGCGAGTACTTGTGCTTATGTAAAGGTCACATAGGCACAGTGTACCTAGTGCCATGGGCAAAGGATCAGTTCTGCACACCATGCCTGCCTTCCCCTCAGGGCCCGAGGGTCTTCATGGGTGATACGGGCACTCATGACCAGCTGCATGTGCTCTATTACCTTCTTTTGCTCTCTGTATAAGAATCAGGTGGGGCTGGGGATTTAGCTCAGTGGCCTAAGTGCCTGCCTGGCAAGCACGAGGTCATGGGTTCAGTCCCTGGTGCCAGGGGTGGGAAAGAAATCTCAAACTGAAACCATAAGGGGTAATGCTTTTTTGTTTGTTTATAGTGAAATTGGGTGCCTCACCCTCCCAGAATGCTGGCATTACAGGTGTGCACCACCCCACCTGGCTTGTTTACCTTCCTTCTGACTACCCACTGGTGGACAGGGTTGTGGAAAGGGGTTCCAGGGACCCTGTGAATACTTTGTTTTGAACATTCTTGGTCACATCTAACTGATTCTCAGCCTAACCTGTCTCACAGGTGTCTGACTCGGTGAGTGGCCAGACTGTTGTGGACCCCAAAGGCTATCTGACAGATCTAAACTCTATGATCCCGACCCATGGAGGGGACATCAAGTGAGTGCTT
>RJWT010025862.1:0-16015 GCA_004365215.1 Cuniculus paca | reverse complement strand
AGACTATTTTTCAAAATGGCTCCACTGTTTTGTGTTCTTTCAACTCCACTTCTCCCACATCTTGTCAACACTTAACAATAGTATCATCATTCTTTAACTTTACCTCTTCTAGTGCAAGCGTAGTTGTATCTCCTTGTGATTTTAATTTGTGTTTTCCTGTTAACAATTTTGGATGCCTTTTTCTTTGTGTATTTCCCATTCATTGTCTTTTTTTGATGAAATGTTTATCCAGGTTTTTTATCCATTCAAACAGTGTTGTTTTATTGTAGTGTAAATCTACCTTCCCCTGCACTACGGATTGAGCTCATGGCCTTTCCACTGAGCTACCTCCCAATCTCCCAGGTGGGACTCAAACTTATGATCTTCTTGCTGCAGCCTCCCCAAATGCTGGGATTATAGGCAAATGCCACTGCATCCAGCTTTCGTTTTCTCTTAGGTATTCTGGGTAGAGTCCTTTAGCAGCTTGCTGCCTTTTAAGCTATTTTCTCCCCATCTGTAGTTTGTGTTTTCAATTACCTAGCAGTAGTTTTGAGAAGCCAGTTTTTAATGTTGATACAGTTGAATTTGTTTTTTACATGCTGTTTGTTGCATACTGCCTAATGGATATTTGCCTAACCCCAAGTCACAAGAAAATGCTCTCCTGTGTTTTCTTTAGAAGTTTTATAGTGTTAGTTTTAGTAATGAAGTGGAGCCACACTCTCACTCTTAATAATCATTTGATTTGGAACTCTGCCCTTTCTTAGCAATGTTGTACAGTAAATTAGAGGAAGGTATATGTATGGTTTGGGTTTGTAAGCACTTTTGTCTCATGATCAAGTTACATAATCAATTTTGAGTTTTTAGTTTTTAGTGGGGTTTCTTTTGTTTCTGATTTCATACTGTTGTGGTCAGAGAATATCTTTTTAATGAATTTAATACTTAAATTTGAGATGTGTGTGACAGAATATGTAGTTTTTGTTTTATTTAAGGTTAGTTTTATGCTACAAAATATGAACATTCTAGATGCACTTGAAAAGAATGTGCATTGTGCTAAAAATTGGTTGTACTGTTCAGTATTTCTTGGTTAGCATAATTTTTGATATCTTTGAAATTTTTCTGTATTCTCACCAATTTGTGTCTGCTATCAATTACTGAGAGGGGCATTTTAAAATCTTTTAAGGATGTTTTTTAAAAAATTATATTAATTCAAAGTTAATAAAAGTAAAAGGTTGCAATGTTAAGATTGTTGGGAAATTTAATGGTTAGGTCTTTTTTAAAAACTTACTTTGGGAGAAGGTAGATGCTTTATAGAATCACAGAGACTCACATTGTAGTGCCATTTGTGCTATTTATTACTTAACATTTCTGAGCTTATTCTTTGGGTGAATAATGTAAAATTCTTTAAGCTATTTTGATGATTTGGTGAGATAATAAATGTAGAATTTTTAGCATGGAACTTGGCGTGTGTTAATTCTTAAATGAGAATTATTTTATAACCATTTTTGTCTGTTGCCTTTTTTTGAATCCACTGTTGGCCTGTTCCGTGGCCTCTTTTGTCTTTTCCAATTGCTTTTGTATGCCTGTTGATAAGCTCTTCAGAACTTTTTAATTGTCTGAACTGCTTTGATTATGTTGTAAAGTTTGCTTGCTTGTTTTTTCCTTGACATAATTTTAACTACTTTGAAATGAAGTATTAACCATCAGAATGGTTTGGTTCATGCAGCACATAAAGTCTTAGCAGTTGTTAAGTTATCCTACATTACTTCAGTGTCTGAAGCAAATTGTTTTTCTTTTTCAGATAAACCGTGAAAGCTGGTGTACTTTGGAGCCGTGCCCAACTGCACCATCTCTTTTAGCCTCCAAGCAGAACCCAGGTGAGCAGGGATTTTCCATCTTCTGATTTAACTGAGTAATTGTGTCCAGAATGTCCCATTTTTCTGGAGCCATACTCTTACTGTAATAATAGATCATTTGATTTGGAGCTGTGCCCTTTCTTAGCATATTGTGTATCAGAGGAAGACATATGTATGATTTGGGTTTGTAAGCATTTTGTCTCATGATTGAAGATAAACAAGAAATTTCCTTAATTTTTATTTTGGTAACGGGACTTCACTTGTGGCTTTGTGATGAATGATTTATTCATTTATGAAGGCATTTGGTGCTGTGCATTTACATAAGTTTTCCAGTCTAGTAAAATTTCCAATCTAGTAAAATATATATAATTTTACTACATATGTGTATTTTGATATATATAGTAAATATGTAGTATATATACCTACATAGATATATATAGTAAATATATAGAGATATATATCTATATATATCTCATATGCGAACCTGTATTTCTCAATGTCAGCTGCATGTTGAAATTATACAAGCAAACAAGCTTTAGAAATACACTGATGCCTAGGTGTCCCCCCATGAGATCCCAATTTAATTGTGAAATGTGACCTGGGCATCAGAATCTAAGTTTCTCTAGTTAACCTACTGAGCAGCCAAAACTGAGAACCATTACACTTTCAAATATTGTTAGGAATTGAGTCTTTCATTTAGCAACTAAGAGGTATTAGTAGCAACAGATGGAAGAAAAATTCTCATAAGACTTTGCTTGTTAATGACACAGCACATGATTTGTGGTTAGTTAGGATTCCCAACTTTGAACCCAGGTTCAGCCACTAACTTTCCGTGACGTAAGGGCCTAATGTCTATGTGTTCCACTGTCTCCCATCTGAAAAGTATTACTAGCTTGCCTCATTGAAGGGTGTTGTGCAGATGACATGGTGAGTAATTATATTTCTCTGTACCAGATCCCACAACTAAGTGAATACTAGTAATTTGCATTCTGGATTCTTGAGTCTGCTTAATCCGGCCAAGTTGTTTTCAGTTTTTACTGCTCCGCTTTAAAAATTGCTATGTTCTTATTTTTGCTAGACTTTTTAGGATAGTTTAACTGTAGGTAACCTGCAATCATATTACATTTTAAAACAAACCATATAAGTAGTCTGTGTCCAAAGAGGTTTCCTACTGATTCTCAACTCTGGCTTTACTATAAAGGAATTATTGAAAGCAAATATGCAATATTTTAAAACAAGCCATATAAGTAGTCTGTGTCCGAAGAGGTTTCCTACTGATTCTCAACTCTGGCTTTAGTATAAAGGAATTATTGAAAGCAAATATGCGATATTTTCCCTAAACTTCTGAGAGAGTGATTAAAGGGTATTATGCTGTGGTTATACTTAGGGTCTCTACATTCGATTGTGTTAGAAGAAACATTACTTGGTTTTGATTCCTTAAACTGCTTAGAGCTTTTTTCTAAAAGTGTAATTACTTACAGCCATTAAAGCAGTGAAACTGTCTGCCACTTAAAGCCTAAATGAAGCTGTCTCATAATTTGAATACTTTCATTTACTCCTTTAGAGTATTTTCCTCAGGGCATAATCTTAGATTATTTAGACCCCCTACTCCATACCATAACTGCAGCATAAGCAATTTGGTCCAAGAATAGTGGAATTTTTTATGTTGTTGGTTTTTTGTTTTTATTTTTTGTGAATCTCAAGTATACACTTTTTCTTCCAGTTTTTTTTTCTTTATTTTATAAACACTCTCCCCAGAAAGTAACAAAGTTAGAGCAAATGAGATAATATATTTTAAAGTCACTTTGCATACTTTTGAATATTGGATAAATAAAAGATACAATTATAAATCGTATGGCTTAATGAAGCCCAGTGTTGCCTGGTATGTTTTCCTCCATATTCCAATTAGTTTGTTAGCATATATAGTACTGTGTCACTTAAAGACGAAGATACATTTGAGAAATACAGTGCATAAGCTGGGCATGGTGGCTCACGCCTGTAATCCCAGCACACGGGAGGCTGAGACAGGGGGATTGTTGTGAGTTCGAGACCAGTCTGGGCTACAAAGTGAGCTCAAGGCCAGCCTGAACGGCATAGTGAGACCCTGTCTCAAAAAGACAAGGGCTGGGGATCTAGCTCAGTGGCCTAAGCACCTGCCTGACAAGAGCAAGGTCATGAGTTCAATCCCTGGTGCTGCAAAAAAAAAAAAAAAAAGAAGAAATACAGTGCATAAAGTGATTTTACCATAGTGTGAACATCATGGGGTATACCTATGCACACGTAGATGGTATATCCTGTTACACACTGTTTAAAGATCTTTTTTATGTAAGTAGTTAGGAATAGATTTAAGCCAACTCCATCTAACTTAAAACCAGGGTTTTTTGTTCTTGTTTACATCACTTCAGTCATGAGGAAAGAGATGTTAGAAGATTTCATTACATTTGAAAATTTACCAACTCTTGGCACAGGGTAAATTAGCTTTGCCTTTCTGGACCCATCCCCTTCAGTGGAAGTGGTGGTGGGTTTATTATGGCTTACCGTCCCTCTGTCTCCCTTGCTCCTTTTCTCATACTCTTTGCTTTGCCCTACCCAAGCTATCAACATTATCTCTCACAGTGAGATCCAAAATTTGGTTTGTGGTCTTGTGCTGGCTTGAATTTATTGTCTGGGTGAGATACTCCTACCAGAGCTGAATCTGGCTCTTTTTGTGAATTTTCCAGTAGGATATCGTGAGCCAGTCTGTTTTCCAGTCTGGAATTTGGGCATGGTCTTTTAGACTGCCAGTTGGACAGCTAGCACTCTGTGTGGTTGCTGTGACAGCCCTTTCTGTTCTTGGCTAGACCCCTGTTCCCTTTGGCCACAGAGTGGAGCTTTTGAATTTTTCCAAGTGAGAAAGCAGAAAGGAATAGAAGGATCACAAACCCACCAATTCCACTTAAGTTAGTACATTATCTATGAAATGTTTGTGTTGAGGGAGTCCCTGTAGAATACACATAATTTCCAGTCTTTTAAATGCAGGCCTATTATTCCCATTGAACACACACTATAAAGTCTGTTAACTAAGATCTTTTTTTTTTTAACTGAAAAAATTTCAGACTAATCTGCATGTCCTGCCTTGCTACCTGTGACATACTTTATGTAATTCTGTGATGAAATCGTCTCATCATATGTTCATTTCTACCACAAGATTGTAAATAGACAATCTTCTGTCACACACACATACACACCCTAAGCATCCCTTTATTTGTATTGCCTGTTAGTTAGCCAAATACCTAATAGAAGAAGTAGTTTTACTGACAAGGCAATTCATAACCCATGCCAATTCAGTGCCTCCTTCCTCAAGCTATCTGGCTCGTCCAGAGTAAACAATTTAACTATTAGTTAATAATTAATTTACATGTAAACAGCCTCTCACAGTTCTCTTCTAAGCATACAACCTATGAATCTAGAGACTTTAGAAGTTAGCGAGCCCAAACTATCCTTCTATGTCGATCTCTTTCCTGTAATAACTTGATATAGTCATTCAGTCTGTGCTCCAGCACTTCTGGTAAAATGACTCCAACTACTTCATGAGGCTTCCAAAAGCCCTGATAATAGTTACATTTTGCAGCTTACTCTCAGTGGTCTTTGTTCTGCTCTTAAAATGGCACAGAGGGAATCCACCCCCATCTTTAGCTCCTCAGGCTCCTCCATGAGCCAGTGTATCTCTTTATGTTCGCTCTGTTTTGATCTCATTACTATGTACTTATTTTTGTCTGTCATCATTCTGATTTATGTATTAATCTAGGAACAAACACAGTTCTGTGTTGCATGGTCTGTTTGGTACAGGACCATTCTCATTTTGGATTCCAGTATTACATATTCTCAATAAAGCCTAAAACTATTAATGTTTTTGGTTTATCTTGCCATCTCCTATGTTGTCAGCTCCTCTTGAATTTGCTTTTCACTGAAACCTCTGAGGTTTAGAACTTCAAGGTAGCCAGGTTTTCTGCTCTGCCTTTCATCCCGTAGTTTTGCCTACAGATTTTATAAAGTACACATATATGTCTACATCACATATTAAAATACTAGTATAAGAGGCATTGCTCTTCAGAACTTCTTGAAAGAACTTAATGTAAACCTACTAATTAAACCTTTGGATTCCTAGTTTTACCATCTGTAAATATTTTAAAAATCTTACTGCTACCAGATCTGATGTCCCATTTGTTTACAGAATTTATAAAACAAAGTAGATTAAATACCTTGCTAATTTATTTTTTTCCTAATACCTTGATAGTTTCAAGATACTAAGTCTTCAGGATTTCTCAACATGCCAGTATAATCATTTGTCAGGGGCACCTCCCACTGCTTCATCAGAGTCCCCATCCTAGTTATTGAACTGAAAGCAGATTCCAGATGATGCATTTTTCTATTCGAGTTAGTCATTTTCCCAGTGTAAGATCTATTTAAGGGAGAAAAAGTTTAAATTACATTTCTGACTACTCAGTAGAACCTATCTGTTTAATATTCTGATGTGTTTAGTAGAGTTAATCTTCTTTATACCACTATTTTGGAAAGGCACAAGTTTCCAGAAAGGACTTTAGTCTCAGTACTGAAATTGCCCACCAACTCTGTCACATAATTTTGTAGTAATAAACTTCAGATTTTGGAAATATAAAAATGATTTAGTACCAGGAGAAAGATACTACCATTTAGGCAGAATATGGTTGTAAATCATTTTTTTTCTTTTTATACCTTATAGAGAATGACAAACTCATGGATATCCCATAGTAATTCTATCAGCCTAGAATTTCAGGAGCAGAGCCAAAAGCTACTACATAACTTGACAGTGTCCTTTCTGCCTTCCTGATACATAAAAAGAAAAAAAAAAAAGAAAAGGAAAGGTAGCAGTGAGGGGAGCAAAAATAAAGGAGAGAGAAAAGGGTTAGGTAGTGGATGGAAAATAGTTTCTGAGATGAACAGAAAATTGAAAAGTACTTTTGGGGAGTATCAGTTGAATAAAATTTCTTTTACAGAATGTGAGAACTTGGATCTTGGACCTGACAGAGAATGTACCTCAAAACAAGATGTACTTCAGAGAGAATCTGGGAGTGATTCTGACCTCTTTCGTTCACCCAGTGGTGACATGGACAGCGTCGTCTTCCCAAAGGTATTGAACGTATCGTTCTTTCATTTATGTCGAGCAACTGCAGCAGCCTTCCTTAACTTTTTGTTTTTTTTCACTTTGTTTCCTATTCTTGTGTTCACGTCTTCTCAAGGTATCTTACTTCCCTTAATACATTTCTCCTACTAGTAACTTGGTTTTTAAAAGACTTGTATTTATTAGTATATTGTTTGCAATATGTAATAATTACATACATCATGGGAAATTCGTATGCATACATAACATACCTTAATTCTTTTTTCATCCAACTCCCCTTCTCTTCATCTCCCCTTGGACCCCTTCCCATTTGCAAAAGATCTATCTATTTCTTTTTTTTTTTTTTTTTTTTTTTTTTTTTTTTTTTTTTTTTTTTTTTTTTTTTTTTTTTTTTTTTGCAGCACTGGGGATTGAACTCACAACCTTGGGCTTGCCAGGCAGGCGCTTAGGCCACTGAGCTAGATCCCCAGCCCTGGCTTTTTTGAGATAGGGTCTCACTATGCCGTTCAGGCTGGCCTTGAGCTCACTTTGTAGCCCAGGCTGGTCTCGAACTCACAACGATCCTCCTGTGTCAGCCTCCTGAGTGCTGGGATTCCAGGCGTGAGCCACCACGCCCGGCTTTATCTATTTCTTATTACCTATTATTTTTCTCTTTATTTATACTTTGAGTTTCACATGTAAGAGAAGCCATGTGATATTTAAGCTTATGTGTCTGATTTGTTTTACTTAACATTATGGTCTCAGGGTGCATCCATTTTTCTACAAATGACTTAAATTAACTTTCTTTAATGGCAAAGTAGGATGCCATTGTGTATAAATATATTTTCTTTAGTCATCTGTTGATGGACATAAGGGCTGCTTCCAAGTTTGTATCATTGTAATGTGATGTCTTAAATTCTTTAAGATATGTAGAAGGGGAATATCTGAGTTGACTAGAACATCTATTTTTAGTTTTTTTGAGGAATCACACTTCTGTAGTGATTGTACTAATTTACCTTCCCACCAATGATTTAGATGGGTTCCCTTTTTCCCCACAACCTCCTTAACATGTTATTGTTTGATTTCTTGATGATAGCCATTCTTTCTCAAGTAAGATGGAATCCCAGGGTTGTTCCAATTTGCTTTTCTTTGATGGGCAGAGATGTTGAACATTTTTTCATGTATTTATTGACCATTTGCATTTCTTCTGAGAAGTGTCTGGTCATATCAGTGCCCATTTTTTTGATTGGCTCTTTTACTTTTTTGGGAGGAGTCTAATTATTTCAAGGTCTTTTTTGTGTGTGGTGTTTTGTTTTGTTTTGTTTTGTTTTGAATATATTCTAGATGTTGGTGTTCTGTCTGAGGACTAGCTGGCAGACTTTCTTTTCCCCATTCTGTAGATTGTCTCTTCACTCTGTTGGTTGTTTCCTTTCCTGTGCAGAAGCCTTTTAATTTGATATAATTTCCATTTGTTGATTCGTAATGTTATTTCTTATGCAAATGCAGATGTGTTCAGAGTTACTGTGTATATCTTCAAGAGTTTTACCTATTTTATATTTCAGCAGATTATTTCTGTTTTGGGGGGGGTTTGTTTTGTTTGTTTTTGTTTTTGTTTTTGTCTTTGTCCTTTTGAGACAGGATTTCATGACGCAGTTTGGCTTAGCTTTAAACTCACTTCGTAGCCCAGGCTGGCCTTGAACACACAGCAATCCTTCTGCCTTAGCCTCTTGGGTGCTGGGATTACAAGCATGCGCCACCACACCTTGTCTATTTCTGTTTTAATTTAGATCTTTGATCCATTTTTATTTGTTTAGTACTTGATGAAGGATATGGGTCTAGCTTCAATCTTCTGCGTGTGGATAGCCAGTTTTCCCAGCACCATTTACTTGAAGAGGCTGTCTTTCCTCTAGCATATGTTTTTGGCCCTTTGTTAAAGATCAGATGGAAGGTGAATGTGCCTGCAGTTGTTTCTACATCTTGTATTCTGTTCCATTGATCCACGTACCTCTTTTTGTGCCAGTATCATGTTGTTTTTATTGCTATATCTTGCTGATGCAACTCGAAATCTGGGATTGTGATGCCTCCTGCATTGCCCTTGTGGTCCAGGATTGCTTTTGCTATTTGGGGTCTCTTCTGGTTCCTTGTGAATTTTAGGATTGTTTTATCTAGTTCTGTGATGAATGCTGTTGGTATTTTGGTTGGAATTGCTTTAAATCAGTTTTGAAAGTACCCATTTTGACAATGTATAGGTCTGCATAACCAAAAACAAGGAATATGTTTCCATTTTCTGATGTCCTTTTTGATCTCCTTTCTCAGAGTACTGTAGTTTTCATTAGAAAAGTCTTTTACTTCCTTTGTTAGGTTATATCTGTTTCTAATTTTTTTTGAAGCTATTTGAATGATACTGCTTTACTCATTGCTTTTTCAGTAAGTTCATTATTGGCATACAACAACACCACGGTTTTTGTGTGTTGATTTTGTATCCTTTTACCTTGTGAATTTATTAGTTTTAGGAGTCATTTGGTGGAGTTTTGGTCTTGTATGTAAAGGATCATGTCTGCAAATAAGTATATTTTGACTTCTTCCTGTCCTACACATACCCCTTTTCTTTCTTGTGCTTGATTGCTCTGGCTAAAGTTGTATTGTATTGAATAGGAGTAATAATAGAGGGCATTCTTGTCTTATTACTGATCTTTCTAGTAACTTGTGATTCAGCTAGCCTTATAAGCCTCACTTGCAATCAGAGGAGAGTAAGTATTCCCTTTGTGGGGAGGTGTGGGGCACAAAACAAAAACTCCAGAATGCGAAGGCTTAGAAAAAAAGCATTGCCCAAATTTATATTCTGCAAAATCATAGCTAGTTACATGTAGGTTTTGAAGCATACATTGACGTCTGAAGTTATGAAAATTCCTTTCAAGGTAAGTCAGATGACAGTGAACAGTTTGGTGGGTTCAGGAAGGGACCGCAGCTCAGACTGTGATGTCATGTGTATAAACTAACCATAGAGTCATTTCTGATTAATGTGTTGAGGCCTGAAGCTTGCTGCTTAGCCTCGTAATACCACCCCTTTTCATCCAGCCTGCTTAATTGGAACTCTAGATCTTTGCAAGGGAACCCAAGCTTTCTTATAATGAAAAGCCCATCCACATGAATCAGCCCCCAGTTGCATATAATTTGAGGCTAAGAGAGTGACAGATGGGGAGGCATTTTGTTTCCTTTTGCTTATGGTTGTTCTTACTTGCAGCAAGTTCTGTTTTGTACCCTAAGAAGAATAGAAGGATTTTCCACAACAGAGAAGGAAGATAGGACTCAATTATATGCCTCAAGTGGTTTTCTTAATAGTAAGAGGTGAAGTGGCAGAAACATGATGGCATCTGTAAGAAGACTATTCTCTGGTTTTATGATGACTTTAGAGAAATGACAGGAGCAGTCGTGTTAGTGGGTGATTAAGTTATCTAAGACAGTGAGATGACCCTGTCTTTAGAAGTTACAAGAATGATGGCATAGCATAATAAGGTTCTGGTCTGTGAATATACCATCTACTCTCCTTTCATTTTTATCCAGCTACTCTCATTCCCATTCGTCCTTTCCTTTGTTCCTTTCTCTTGTGCTCCTTTGTCTTCCCAAGCTTCTTTAGTTGGAAACCTTAGGACTTTTGTTATTGTTGCTTGTAGTGTGTTGACTTACTACACATTAGGAAGATTAGCCCTTCTCTGGAGTTATTTAAGAGAAACGAAACCAATATGGTATTTAAAATATGAGAATTTGGGTAATTTCCACTGTACCTTTGAGGTTTTAATTGTGATTTCTTTTGTCCCCAGGGGAAATACCATTGTGAAAGTATAAGTCTCTTAAATTGCTGTGTCTGATATGAACAGGTTATATAGTATCTCTAAATTCCAACTTTAAAATGGCCTGGTGATAATGGCTGAAACTGGGTCATGGGTACAGAGAGATGTGTTAAACATTTGTCTATGTTTGATAATCTTAATGGTATAAGTTATTTTTAAAAAATCGAATTGCTTTGCTTAACAAATACCTGCTTGCCTACCTCTTGGAAACATGACAGTTTGTCCCGCCATTCCAGTCTCTTGCAGAGTGATAATTATTTCTGGTCACTGAATTGAACACTTTACTTAACCTGTGGAAAAATTAGAATTTTCTATATTTTGACTTCTTACTCAGTGTACCGAAACCATTTGGAATATTGTTCATACACAAATAGCCTTTGCTATATAGGACTTTTTTTTTTTTAAGGAAAAATTGAAGCATACACCCTAGATAAATTTTCACCTGTTGTTAGATGCATGAGAATATCTGAATGGCCTAGGAATGGAGCAGGTGTCTTTTTTCTGTTTAGTATTTCCAGAGTGGTTTGTGATCTAGAGAATCTTTATAATACTTTTGCTCTTTTTTTTGTACCAGAAATTGAATTCAGGACCTTGTGATTGCCAGGCAGGAGTTTGTGCCACTGAGCTATATCCCTGGCTGCTTTTTCTAGCATTAATGAAAACCAAGAGCTTAGTACTTTTAATGCTTACAAAAGGAAAAGGAGAGAGACGAACTAACATTGATAGAGTACATACAGGGCACCAAAATAAAATTTTTCCATCTTTGATCTCATTTCATATGCCCAAAATCTCTGGCAGGTAGGCTGTGTTTTCCTCTTCATGCTTTTGAGGGAAATAAAGGCTCTGGTTGATCAAGATGTTTATCCCAAACTGTTTAGCCACCAAGTAACAGAATTGCCACTTGCATCTAGGTCTAACTTTAAAATGTGTTCATGTTTTGTCATTCTGCTTTCAGTTCCTACAAACCTGCTTCTAAAAGCCAGTGATTTATAGTGAAGCATAATACTGATAGATAGAACTTTAGCAATCTCCTTAAAAGTCTTTTCAGTGGTCATTTGCACAGATGCTGTGCAACGCTAGAATGTTTGTTTCTCCCCAGAGCCTAATTCTTCTCTTCTTTGTTGTCTAAAAAAATAATCTGTAGACAATGCATTGCAGCATTCTTTACTCATAGCTTCTTGTGTGACTGTGGCCTCACAGAGATGTCTGCGGTGTTTGTTGTTTCTCACTTTAACCTTCTTTCCATTCAGTGTTACCCCCAATAAATGTGACTCTAGTGAGTATTAAGAATGTCATGTTTATTAAGACTATTTATTTGACGGCTCCTAAGAACTTTCTTTTCCTTATATCAGCAGCATAAAATTCAGATTTGTTTTTAAAGCGATTATATGGGTGTATAAATACATATATATCTGTTTTTTAAAAAGTCAAACAAGTATAATTTCCTAGCGTTTTATTACAAAATCACTAAAATGTGTAAAACAGTTATGAACGCTCATATACTAAACTCCCAGTTCTATAATTTTTCACTGCATTTACTTCCTTATATAACTTTGTTTATCCATCTGTCTACCCACAGGTCCACTTGAATTCTTTAATGTGTTTCAAAAATAAATTACATATGTTAATGCACTTCATCTCTGAGTACTCCGAATTAAATATTTGTCTATAACTTTTTTGTAATATTTACCTACAGTGAAATACACTCTTGAGGATTCAGTGACTTGATAAATGGTTTCATTCTCCATTGTTGCCCACTTTTACCAGGATATAGACAGTAAACATTTCTTTGGAAAGTTTCCTTATGTCCCTTCCCAGCCAGTTCCCATTTAAATCCTCCAGAGGTAGCCAAGTTTTTTTCCCCATCAAAGATTAATTTCCTTGTTTCACAACATTATGTAAATGGAATCTAGATAATGTCATTTCTCAAGTAAACCTAGAAGTAGAATTGTTATGCCATAATATAGGTGTACATTTAGCTGTATAAGAAATGCACCCTTTTCCAAACAGGTTGTATCATTCTTTATATTCTCTCTAGTGATGTATGAAAATTCTGGTTGCTTCACATCCTTACCAACATATATAATTGTTTTAATTTTAGCATTTATAGTGTCCACATAGTAGTATCTCCTTGTAGTTTGATTTGCATTTCTTTGAAAGGTAATGATTTTCATGTGTTCATTCACAGTTTGTGATCAACCTTCCTGGGTTGTCTGGCCAACATGTGTGCGTTTTTAAAAGCTGGATTGTTAAGAAGTAGAATTCTGGATGTATTCTTGATACCAGTCTTTTAAAAGATACCAGTTTGTGTTTCAGAAATATTTTCTCCCAGTCAATGGCTTGTCTGTTTACTTTCATAATGGTGTCTGGGTGAACTATAGTTTTAATTTTGATGAAGTATAATTAATTTATTTACTTACGTTTTTTGGTTATTCCTTCCTATATCCTATTTTGTATTTGCCTTGCCTGCCCCAATTTTGGTATTTTCCTTTAAAAGTTTTATAGTTTTAGCTGTTACACTTAATACTAGTCTCTCTCAGTTTTATATTAGACGTATTAATACCAGCTCTAAGATTTACATCAGTACGATTCAGTCTTCACTGTAGTCACCTGAAGAACTAAAAATGAAAAAAATACACCTTTATTTCAGGCCAGCTAAATAAACTCAGTTAAGCCAGGGATTTAGCTCAGTGGTGTAAGTGCCTGCCTGGCAAGTGTGAGGTCGTGAGTTCTATCCCCGGTACCAAAACAACAAAACAAAACAAACAAAAAAAAAACCAACCTCAGTTAAATATTATATTTGTTAGCTGTTATATTAAATATTAACTTCAGTGAATGTTAGTTTTCTTACGTATTAAATGGGAATAAGAATATTTACTAAATCAAATAGTTTCGAGGATTAAAAGAATACTATACATCACTTACATAGAGCCCCATCTGTGATAGCCAGTTATATTCAAATTTATTTTTATACATGTTTAAGAATAGTAATAGTTTCTAACACCACTTAGATAGCATCATTTTATCTATACCTTTTCATTAATTCTTAGGTATTTAATTTTATATTTCTAACCTCTGTGGTTTATTTTTCCTGAAATTAAGCAGACCAGTATTCTTCAGTCATTTAATGACTCAGCTCCTGCCCCTCAAGTTGGAGCTGTCCATTAAGACTGGTGTTTGTAAAGAGCAGGCCCATCTAGGCCTTCTTACAACTTAGAGAATTCATTTTGTGTAAACATTCTGTCTTAGACTCCTAGGTACTTTCACTAGCCTGATGCCTTTTGCAGATTTTCAGAATTAGACAAGTACAAAGGAAGTGATGTTACTTTTGTCTAAGTGTTCCATTTCCCCAAATGTACAAGGAAAACCAGTTGTAAAAACTCAAGGGAGGAAGGATTTATTTATCAATGTCACATATAGATTGAGTCCAATTTCCCTAATACTTTTCCTTACATACACACACAACTCTGACCCATTTAATTTCTCTTCTGTCTGCCTTTTTAGTTCTTTTGTTTACCTTTTTTCTGCAGCCCTACCTACAAACTGCAGCTTAAAGGGGGAAAAAAAAAACCTTAAATTATGTTTTGGCCATCTGCTTATAAGACTAGAAAACCACCTCATTTTGACTACATGCAAATGAAATACCCTAGATAAACTGATCTCATGGCTCCGTTTCTCCTGAAAGCAACGGGCAATATCCTAAATCCCTAGAAGTCATTTAGTTAATAGACATTTTAAGATAAGTAACTCAAGAACTCTTTAGGAGAGGAACTTTAGGCCAAGGATTTAGCTCAGTGGCTTAAGCGTCTGCCTGGCAAGTGCAAGGTCGTGAGTTCAATCTCCAGTACCCAGAAAAAAAAAAAGAGAGCGAGAAAGAGAGAGAGGCACTTTACATCTTAGGTATGAAACATTTTATGTCAGAAACTATAACTTTTTTCTCTTCTGATATATACATGGAAGAACAGCTTCCCTCAAATCTGGTGTAGGGGAGATCAGAGAGAATGGGGGAGATAATAGTTCTTATATTCCTTATTTCGTAGGTCTATGAACTTCAATTTTAATGGATTCAGGAACTAGAAAGGAGCCCCCCCTCCAAAAAAAAAAAACCCAAATTTGTAAAATCTGCTTTCCTTTTATTATCTGTTACCATAATTTAAATAGTGCCCTTCAACAGGCCTTTTATAATTTCTAACCTCTTTTAGTCCATTATCAGCTGACTCAAAGGCAGGGTTGTGTGGCAGAGGGACAACAGTTCATGGCAAGGAAGACGAAGACTCAATAAGAGCAAAAGGGTGGAGCTAGCCTCTTTTCCTCCCTTATATTCTGTGCAGGCTCCCCGCCCTAGGGCAGGTGTAACATTCGCACTCCCAATCCCACTAGACAGTGAACCAATCACAGACTCTAGATTCAGCTGCCTGTGCAAAGCCTGTCCCCCATGACTGCGCAAGGCTTGAGGGAACACCAAGACACAAACTGAAACATTTGCCTATTTAATAATTGAGCTCTGTATTAATTTCTAGATGTTGTCTCTTTTTTTTTTAAGTAACAGCCTCTAGCTCATAATAAGAATTGAATACAGTAAAAATACGTGTGTAAAAATATTATACCCCATGACTCTTACTATCAGGAATGCAAAACTGAAGAAATTGTATCATTACCATGAAGATTTAATGGTTGTTTCTCATTGAGAGTTAAAATCCCAGACCAAGAAAATATCCTAACACGCACCAGAAGGAAAGGCTATGTTGAAGATACATTTTACATAGCTCTCTCCATTTTAAAAATGTGTATGAATAGGCCACTGAAGATTTTGTTTTAATGTCATGCAAAGGATAGATGGTTGTTTTATGAGTTTCAAGTCAGTGAAGTACCAGGTCTCCCCCCACCCCCATGCCAAAGTGAAGAAGCATCTGTTCTACTGTCAGGGTCATTTCTAAATGGGAAGACATAACTTGTAGGCATATACATGATGAATGGAAACTTTTAATTCTGAGTTTTTGTTTCCTTTTGAACCCTTTCTTGTGTGTTTTAGAACAGGTTTGTTGCACATTTTGCTTGACGCCTGCTATGTTTTGGCTAGGTTGGTCTCTGAGAGAGAATCTGTTCCACATTTCTGTGCTAGTCCCTGATGCTTGTTGATGATCCTTGACATTTCTTGGGTTGTCTCTGCTTTTACATGGTGTATCTCTTTTTTTTTTTTTTTTTTTTTTTTT
>RJWT010025861.1:0-15733 GCA_004365215.1 Cuniculus paca | reverse complement strand
CTTCAACAAATCTCCATCATTCAAACAGCATAACACTGTCCCTGCTCCTTTCTGAATTTCCTTTTGTCTTTCATCTCCCATGTTGAGTGCCTTCAAATCCATCCAAGTACAGCCCGATCAGGTCTGTACAGGTCCTGTGGGACTCAGCCTTATCACGGTCATTCTTTCACCTTCCCTTGAGCCTCACTTGAGTCCACTGTCATTTGTGGGTACAACTGCTGTGTCACTGGTCCCACTCAGTGCCTGGGGAGGCAGGTACAAGTGCTCAGTGGACAATAGGATGGGATATAAAGGATATCTCCATTTTTTCAGCACCCTACAGGACTCCAAAATCTCTGTCCTTCAAGAGCAGAAAGTCTCCCCAGAATCCATGAAACAATTACAGAAGCAAAAGACTGTGTGCTTGACTGTTGTAGCATTTAACAAGATTTCTATGAAGAAACAAAATCATCTTTTCTTGGCACTGTATGAAATTACTACTCTTAGAATGCCAGAAAAGGGATCTCAGTTTGATGTTTAGAGACATCTCCTAAGGTAGGCGTTTTACAGTTGGGAAAATAGCCTAAAAATAATAAGTTGCCTTCAGCCAAAAAGCGTGCTAGTGATGGCAGAAGACTTCAAATCCAAGACTATTGTCTTTAATTTTTGCAACCATTTCATCTTTCCTGCTACACTCACCTTTCTTCCCTACCCCATTCTGATTTCTCACTACCCCTTCCTTTTATTGTCATTTTCAAAACATTCTACACATTTGGTGATTTCTGTAAATGCCTCCCATCAATCGTGTTCACAGTGTAATGTCTCAAATTAAAGAGAAACATCGTATTCCTGGAATTCCTTCTAGATAAGGGCGGCCAGAGGCCACAGCTTTGACCACCTACATGCAGGTGGAGAGGATGAGCCCCACTTGCTCAGTGCCTCGCTGTCCTTTGCCTTCTTGAATGAGGGCCCCGAAGAGAAGCTGCTCTGTGAGCACAGGTGCTGTGCCCTGCGTGCAGAAGGACACCCGAGAGCAAATGTGGTCTCTTCGAAGAAGTGGTGGACCAGCCACCCCATCTCAGGATTGCCTCCCTCCACGTGTGTACGTATGGTCTGTGTCAAGGCTGTCGTCCTTGTAGTGGAACACAAATAGCCGACTTCCTACGTGGTACACGTGATGCCCCAAAAACCAAAGGAAAAAGGAAAAAGGAAAAGAAAGCTCTTAGCCTTTGGCTCTCCACTCGAGGAAGCCCGGCAGCAGCGGTTTGGAACGAATGCCTCCCACGCTGATTCCACACTCGCTGTTTTCAACCTCTGTGCGCGTTGTCGTGCACACCTTTTCAGGGCGTGAATGGGGTGCTCTGCTGTTTCTCTGTAGTGACAGCTTCCTTCCATGTGTGTGAATACACGATTTGCAGCACTTCTATTTAAATACTTCAGTGCGTACTGGCCGTCCTTTTGCTGTGTGCGCGGAAGAGTGACTTTTAAATGGCCCCTAACTTGGTTGGGTTGTGGTTTGTGTGAGCAGTCACCATGAACCAGCACTGAGTTGCCTCTGTCAGTGCTAAAAAGAACACCATGGCCCATATGCATGCGATACTGTGCAAAGTATTTTGTCAAAAGAAAATCTCACTCGTAGAATTGCTTGTACGAAGACCGTGCACAGATAATATTACGATACTGCTGCCAATCTTCCAAAATTTTTTCCTTACTTTACACACTTTTCAGAAGTGCAGTGCACACTGCCCGTTTCCCTGAGTCCTCACCAGCACTCTACACCATCAGTCGTTTAAACCTAGTGAACCAATGAAATTGCTGTTTCATCTGCATTCTCTGGTGTGAATGAGTTCAGGCGTCCTTTCATCTGTTAATTGTCGCTTTATTTTTTTACCTCAACGAACGATCGACATGAGATATGCGCATTACCAGTTCCCAAAATAAATGCAGCTATTATGTATTACAAACATATCTTAACAAAAAATGAACCTCAAATAAGAATCCCCTTTAAAATGTTCTGCCCTTTTCTTCCTCCACTATCCTGTTCTCAAACCATTTGCCTGAATGCGCGTCTGTTTTCTCCTATCGCCTCTACTTTCACCCTTTGCACTGACTGTTGGCATTGCTGTGGAAGCAGCTGTCTTCAGATTCAAAGCTGGCATATTCCACATATGCCTTCCCTTGATTTCCTCCTGTCTTCCTCCTCCAGCCCCCCATGTGAGACGATGTTTCATACCTGCAAGCATTTTGGACACCCAACATCGGAGACCCTCACACCTTGGTTTTGTTCCCCCTTTACTATTCTCCCTAGACCCTCTCTGTACACTCACCGTTGTTTCTGGATATTTGTAAATCTTCTTTCTTTACCCTCTCTCTGTTGCCTCTCACTATATAAAATGTCGATCTTCCTCAGAAGAACACCCCCAGCTTTTCCTTAGTCTCTGTCTTGTAAATGTCTGATTTCAGGCGTCAACTGTGTAATGACAATTTCAAAATGTGTCTCTCCTCACCTAAGCTGCACATGCACACACCTATGTGTACAATGTTTTGTGCATATTTACATCTAGCTGTCATGCTGCCATTTCAAACTCAGCAAGACCAAATCCTCTTTTCTTCCTACATTTGTCTGTTAGTACCACTAGCATCTGTTCAATTAAAAATTTAGGCATCATCTATGTGCAGCTCTACTTCTTTTGTACATTACAGGTTTCATCATTGTCTGATTAAAAATTCTATTAACCAAAAGATTGAAAACTACTCAGAAATTTAAACATGGCCCCTTACTTTATAAGTATGGCTGGATCACAGTACTCAGTTATTTAATGTCACGTTATTCTGGATGTCACTGTGAAAGTGTTTGTTGGAGGACATAAACATGTAAGTTAATGGAATCTGAGAAGGGCAGACTGCATCCATTCCTTTGAAGGCCTTAGTAGGTCAAGCATTGATCTCCACTGAGTAGAAGATACCTGGAAGCAGAATGACTTTGTACACTCCTAGCTTTTCAGTCTCCTGAACCACTTGGTAGATTTTGGATTTTCCATGCCTCCACAGACCTGTGAGCCAGTTCTTTAAAATATCTCTTTCCCTCCTTCTATCTCTCCCCATCTTTTTGTATGTTAATAAAAGGAAAGAAAGATAAACAAATAAAAGTAGGCAAACAAAATAAAAATTTCAAAGCTACCACTCACACAAATCCGAGCCCCAAACACATCAAGGCACCTCTCCTTTCGGGTATATGACACATTTCGCACTGCCTCCGTGATGTGCTACTACTTGCTACTCTTCTATTTTTCTTTGTCTAACTTTTGTCAGCTTCTCCAGGTGGGTTCAGATGCGATCTTCTTTGTCCTCTGATAACCCTTTGTTATCCCCATCTGTATTTCTGCAGGTCCCAAGCAGATGTCAATTAGTCGTATCTGCCTGCCTCAAAAGATTTAAACTCCTTGAAGGTTGGAGCTCTTAGCCTGAGGACTCAACGTGTCTTAAATCCGTTTTTGTAGACCAGAATACCTTTAATCTATAGATAACTTACCCTCATTGCACTTTTCTTTTATTCAGATGTATAAACAGTTCATTGGGAGACAATACAATTCTGCACCCTCCTCTTTGGTCCTTGACATTCAAGTGTGACTTACCTCCTCACTTCCTTCTGCGCTGAAGCGTTGTCTCGACTTCAAACTGGCAGTGCAGGGGTCAAGGACAGCTGACTCAGGGGGAATCCCAGGTCCTGCAGCCTGCTGAAACCCCTCAGGGATTCACGGCCCACAAAAGCAACAACCTTTGTTGACCACAGGCAAAGGTGGCTTTGGAGGAGGCTGCTGCTTCTTGCTTTGCTAAGATTTATAAGTGCAGAGACTGTCATGGTGAGACCACCCAACCTCATCTTTCCTTAAACCTTAATCAACTCCTTAGTCAAGACTGGGGGCTCCTCGCAGGCCAGGACTCCATTCTTCCCTTATAACTTTCCATGGTGTGCAGAAGTAAACACAAGGTACCTTTCAGTGGCTGTCAGTACATGTTGCCTTGAGTTGAATGGTATGCTAGGGGGTCTGTGTATCTCACTTTGGAATGCTGGTTTATTTGAATAAAAGAGAAATATATTTGGGAAGTTTTAAGGGGAGCAAGGAAAAGCTTTGTTCCTTCTTCAAAGATGCATCACTCACATTGAAAGTTATTATTTCATCAGGCGGTTACATTAGATAGATCACGAGATTAATATGAGATGCACTAAATTTTGAGTCTAACACTTACCATATGATATTGAGCAATTCTTTTACCTCTGTAGTTTCAATCCCCTCAATAGTTTCAGTTTCCTCATCTGTGAGTCCCTTCTTCACAATATTGTTGTGAGAAGTAAATAAATTAAAATATGTCAAAGTGCCCACAACCAGAAGTCCCTCAGTGAAACAGTTGTTGAATCTGAGCCTTCAGTCCCCTTTCTGTCATTGGCAGCCACAGTGCTTTCCCCCACTCTGTGCCGTAACCCTTGCCAAAACACTCAGACTGTGTTAACCTTGCAGTGATACAGAAAAACACCAAGCTAATTTGGGACACTTCCAATAGTAAAACGTCCATTAAAATTTGAAAATGGTATAAAAACTATACGACCACAACAGCCTCTTTCTGTTTTGCTTGGGAACCAGAGGTGAACATCGTATTTCTAGTACTTGGCTTTCACCGTTTGCTTCCAGAAAAGACAATTTAACTGCTGGTTATTAGAGCTGTCAATAAATTTCAGAGCTAAAGCAAATCCCACTCAGCTGACTGACAGCTACAAATTAGTTTTGCTTTCTTTAAACAACTAACCAGCCCCATGTTCATGCAGCTGACAAGCCTCACTGTGTGCACCCGTGGCTCTGAGCCCTGTGGCTCATCTGTCCTCCTGCTGTGCAAATTAGTTTGTCTTCGCTCGCCTCCTTAACGGGGAAGACAGTGCAGTTTGCTCACTCGCCTTGGTGCTAGAGCAAAGCACAGGCCTGTAAGGAGGTGTGGGTGACAGTGGTGGCCTCCCACTTCCAAGGGCCCAACTCTGCTCCCTTTGTGATTTCTCCTCCCAGTTCATTAAGTGACATGCGACTGAACACTGAGTCAAGTGATCAGGATAAAGAGAAACACGCTGCTCAATCCCTTTCTGTAGAGATGTAATAGGCTAAGCGGGAGAAGGCACTAATAAGGACTATTTATTGTAATCGTGGGAAGTGAATCTGCAAAGGAGAAGGGGATTATGTTGGGTAGAGGTTGGAGTGTGAAAGTGCTTCCCCGAAGAGGCTTTCTTTACCAGCAAGGTACGCGTATACCCAGTAATGTTCTCAGTTCCTCTGCGCAGGGCTCAGGGAATTTGTACGTGTGTGTACATTTATGTAATAACCACCCACATCAAGACGCTCCATGCTGCATTTTCATCTCCTAGGAGGAATTCCTGCTGTTCCTTCCTGATGCATTCTTCTTACCTCCAATGGGTAACTACTATTTTATGACTGGATTAATTTTGCACGTTTTTGAGTTTCATAAAATGACTTGTGTGATGTGACAGCTGTACCGTCAATATGCTATGTACACGTCTGTGGCTCTTCCTACGGCCATGGAATTACTCAGTGCAGATGTGGACATTTGAAGGCTGAGCACAGGTTGTTGTTGTGGGGGGCTGGGAAGAAGCACACAATGAATTTCAGTGGGTCATATCTGGGGGTCAAGGGTTGACACAGGAGATTGGTCTAAATAAAAGACTGGAGCTACACTGTGAAAGATGTGGAATGTTGTGCAAGATGTCTGAGGTCTGATTTGCAGGTCAGTCCCCAGAGTCACAGTGTTTAACCCTGAGCTGACTAGATACAAGCATTAGACTCATTATTCTGGTACGAACACAGGGAATTCAGGAAGCAACCAGAACCCAGACACAGGGAACTAGAGGAGAGGCCACTGGAGCGACCCAGGCGGCCTGATTTGGATTCAAGGGAGGGAGAGAAGAGGAATTACCAGAGATGCCAATGCATTTGGACTTGAAAGGGAGGATTGGGAGGGGTCACGGCAAGGGATTAGTATTCTGGATTGGAAAACGGGATTATAGAATGTAAGCAGAAGCAGCTGAATAGCCAAGAATTAAGTCACCACTCTTGATGTTCACTTAAAACAAATGTGAGCGTGAGAGCATCCAGGTTCTACTGGTACCAGTCCCACCCCAGCCCCACTGTCCCAACCCTAGCAGCACAGCCCTTGGAGAGGAAGGCACAAAAGACCCTAAGGAATCATGTATATTTAATTTACCTCCAGGTCTGAATTCCCCGGGCCTGCTCCTTGTCGCTTTGCCATTTCAGAGAATAGCATACCAGGGCTTTGCATGCCTGCCCTGTGGTGGTGCCCTTTCTGAGAGAATAAGCCTCAAGTAGTGTTGCCAAGAGCCAGTGACATTTGCCACGTTTGAAAAGGCCCCATTTTGAAGAATGATTATTGATTCTTTTTCACATTTCAGATCACGCTTTTGATGCTGCCTTTTCTTGGCCCCGGCGAGCGACCCTCAGCTGTGTTCCAGGCTCTTTGACACAGCAGTTCACCCACAAAGAACACGGCGCTCCTCCAAGTGGCACTCACCCCGTGCCTGCCTGCAGGGAAAGCCACTTTGCAGTGACTATTTCATCATGCAGAGGAGCTTCTCCCAGCCTCGCTGTAAATGTGTAGATGTGTTTGCAAGTGAACGCAGGCTACGATGGAGTGTGCGGACGGGAAGACGGGGCATCATTGTGCTTCATCAGGAAGAATGGTAGCAATTCTGTGCCACGTCAGCCCCACTCAGCTGTGTGCTTATGAAATCTGCAGGGAAGTAGAATTGGAAGGAGAGGTCTGCAGAGGGCACAGTAGACCAGAAGAAAAGGATATGAAATACATTCTAAAACACAACTGACTCTCAAGGAACACATATTGAAAAGAATTCCTAAGTAAGAACAGAGTCCCTGCAGCAGAAGACCCTGGTTTCTGACTCTTGAATCCAAGAGATACTCAGTCATCTATCATAGGATTCCTGACATCACCTGTGTTTGGAGTGAAATTTGACATTTGGTGGCAATGAGAGTTTTGTGAGTCTGGCGGGAACAGTAAAAGTAAGAATGAGGCTGAAAGCCTTGCTGTGCGCTGCACATATTTCAAGTGGGCCATTTATTCTCCAGGATGCACATCCCTTGACATTACATTGCTTTCAAGATGTTGGCAAGGAGAATAGATAGGACACTGCTTATCAATGAATTTTTAGGACTAGAAGAAAAGTTTTATCAAACATTAATTTAAACCCTCCATGGAAGGTAGGGGAAGCAGCCCAACATATTAGAAAACATACAAATATGTGTTGTACAGACATACAATGCATGTAAGTTACATAGAGTTGAATACCTACCCCAAAGAAGGTAAGGTCTAAATTTGATAATAAAGTACTTAGCATCATGCATAAATTATTTGCTTTGAAAGTTTTGGATCATGAGAGGAATGGCTTTCCAGTCATTCAGCAGAGAGCTGGTTATTGTGTATGTCATAGCTTTCATTCACAGAGGAAGAGTCATGAACTTACAAGTGGTAACACTGTGGTCCCAAATGTCCCTTTATGTGGAACTAAGTCAAATAACCAATATTTTAGGCAACTGACCAAAAAGTAAGAATGGCAAAACCTAGGAAGTATCTCAAATAAACTATGAGTTCTGTTTTAAAAACAGCTAAGAGAATTTCTAAGTGTGTCAAGGTCAAAGACTCCAGAAAAATCACCTTGGGAAGCAGGAGACCAAGTGTGGACCTTTGACAAATCCTTCTGGATCAAAATGGACTCATGGGTGCTGCTCCACAGACTTTGGGATCCCGATCACCAAGCTATAGATACTTCCACTTCCTGATAGGTTCAAGATCTCAAGAATCTTCTAAAAATCTTGTGATGATATTCCCTTTTAAAGAATTGATTATTTGGGGCAATGTCAACCTCTGTAATAAAGGTCACAAAATCTTAGCGACATAGGATGGTAAAGATATACTTCTTACTCATGAAATAGCACAATGTGGATGTTCTTGGTCAACAAGTGACTTTTCTCCAAACAGTGATAGTGGAACCCAGATTCTCCCAACTTGTGGTTTCACCTTCCCGGAGAGCCTTTGGCAATCAGCTGACAAAGAAATACAGGAGGGAGCAACAAGCCACACTTCTGCCCATTTGCCTTTGGGAAGGCCTCGTTGCAGGGTCTCATCTAGTTTCCAGGGATCAAGAAGCCAGTGTCCATAATCCCTAATTGGGCATCCACCAGCATCAACTCAATAGCAAGGCTGAGTTGTTTTTATACCTGGTCCTATGATCAATAGATTTGAGTCCCCGAAAAATTAGTAAATTGAAACCTAATCCTAATCCCCAATACAGTGGCATTAAGAAGTAGGGGCCTTTGGTCATGAGATTAGGGCTGCTGTAGAAGTGGCCTGATGGAGCTTCTTTGCCTCTCCTGCCATGTAAGGATGCAGGCAGAAGGCAGTGTCTGTACAGAGGACGAGGCTTTGCCACACACGAGTCTGCCGGTGCCTTGACCTTGAACTTCTTAGTCTCCAGAACAGCAAGCAATAAAATCATGCTGCTTATTAGCTTCTACCCATCCCCAGTTTATGGCATTTTTGTTGTAGCTACCCCAACACTTTGCTAACTGGCTCCAAATCTTGAGTCTAGGCTCAGTGTGAAACTCCTCACATGCACACACTGCGTTTGTACTCCATAATGATGGAAAGACCAACAAGGTCTTTCTTCTGAGATGCCTTCTGCCTGAGTAAGCTCTACCTTGTTTTAGTGGCTATTTAGCCAAGGTCTTCTCTTGATAAACTGTTTGAAATTAATCCACTTAGTAATACTAGTTGACTCCAGTTGATTTTTTTGGTTCTTACGAAGTCGTTTAGAAATGACATCTCAAGGGCTTAGTGCTCCTTTTGGCTCAATACAATTTTCAACAATCTGTAAGCAGAAATGAAAGGTTGTTAAATATAATTTTTTAGGAATTGTTTTATTTTGTGACTATAAAACAGATTCACATCGGAGATGGCTATGTGATGGGAGGTCCTACAGAGCAATACATTCCTGTGACTTAGAGACTGTGTACATTTCTGAGGCTGACATGGTTTTACACTTAGAGTAAAGCTGATGCATTTGACCAGACCAAGATGCTAATGGAGTGTTTTTCCTAATGTTGTCCAGTGACTAGAAGCTACTAAAGAAAGGATTGGGGGGTCATGCTGAGGCCCACCCTCTAGCAGGAAAGACACTATCTGTATTGGTCAGTTTTCCTGTTGCTGGAACAAAACCCCCAACACCCACAATTTAAAGGAGAAAAGGTTTATTCAGGTTATGATTTCTCAGCATTAGTCCATGGTCAGCTGGCTCCAAGGTGTAAATATCATGACAGAAGGGAGCAGTGTAACAGAGCAACTTAATCCATGGTTGCCAGGAAGTACAGCACAGTGGGAGAGTGCCCGAGAGAGATATTCCCTCCAGATCACCTCTCAGCGACACACCTCCTATTCAGCCCCACTTCCGAACAGTGCATTCAACTATGAACACACTGGATGAGCCCACGGAGGAGTCCCTTTGTCCAGTCAAGCTGACCAGTAAGGCCAGCACATTATTGTAAACAGTGTAATTGGGGATTGGGGTTTGGGTCTCCCAGCGGCTCTCCTGGAAGAAGTTGGAGGCACCACAAGATGATGATGTTGCACTACAACATGCATGACATCCTTCTTCTCAGATGAGGATGAGGAGGAAGCAGATGCTCTTATTACATGCTGTGTCATGATTAGTTGCATCCTTAATAAGCACTGAGAAAAAAATTGATCATACATGTTGATTCTGCCTTGGCATCAGTTGTCTGAGTGTTATTGATGTATGCATAGCATTTATTGTGGCCATATTCAGAGTTATATTCAATATCAAGCTTAAGAGTTACCATCCTTTGGCCAGGCATGGTGGCACATACCTGTAATAATAGCACTCAGGAGGCTGAGGCAGGAGGATCACTGTTAGCTCAAGGCCAGCCTAAACTACACTTTCGTATTGAGTGATTATTACTTGGTTGGCATTGTGTTTGGCATTTGTGAACACATCGCAAACTAAATGACACCTAACAGTAACTTTCTGTACAGGTAGTATATTATCTCCCTCACAGAAGAGAAACACTGAGGCCTGGAGGTGTTCAATTCCTTGATCAGGGCTGCAGTACTGACAATGGCAAAGCCAAGTTTTCATATCAACCTGGTCTAGCCACAGAGCCTGAGTACCAGCCTTGGGGGGGAACAGGCTTCTCATTTATAATTTCTCACTGATTCACCCAATTCATCAATATTTATTGAACAGACATTGGGTTAAACATTGAAAATATAGCAATAAACCAAAAAGGTAGAATCTAGTACAAAAAGGAAACGTGAGTAGGGTTGATTGGAACTAAATTAAAATTATACAAATAAGCATTTCAATGCACTTATGATAACAACTATGATAAAAAGCAAAGAGTGCAATGCAAGGGTTGTGGAGGGGGGGAATTCACTTCATCAAGGACACCAGGGTTGCCTCTGAAAGAGAAATACTGACTCTGGGACCCAAAAGTAGTAGACATTATCCTCAAAAGAGGGGAAAGAGCCTGCCACCTGCAGGAAGCAGAGTATGCAGACCTAGAGAGCAGGAGGCCTGTGGAGGTGCAGGGACAGGAAAACCCAATGTCACTGGACCATGGAAAGCCAGATAGTGGACAGAGAGCAGGTTGACCACAGAGGCAGAGCAGAGCTCAGGAAGCACCACAGAATCCATCCAGATAGTGGAGAAAAGCACAGACTATTCCTCGACTAGACTTATTTTCAGATTCTGAAAGGTTAATTGTTGCTGAAGACTGAGTTCTTTATTATTCTTCTTAACTTTAGACAGAATCATTGACAGTGCATTAACAGTGAAGGCAGATTTTTCTAAAGTAGTGATCTTGTAGGATATCAAATATACTGGATATATGAGCTGTGCCAATTGGAAGACCAAATTGCAAATAATCAGCATATCATTAAACATTTAATATTAAAAAATAAACATAGTTGATTTTTCTCTGAAGGTTGTGGTTACAGGATTTTACTAACTTGTACATAGCAGCCTCTCAGTTTCTCCCAGCTTCCCACTCACCCAAAACACAACTGATAACATGAGATAATGAAACAAGCCCAAAAGCTTATCTAAAATTGAAAACACCAATTTCCGGAAATCTTAGAATCTGAACCCATCCAGGTAATAAACATCTCTGCTGAGCAGTTACCAGGTACTGTGTGAAGCACTTCCTATGTTAATTCTTCCAGTAACCCTGCCAGTTTGGACCCATAATTTTTCAATTTGCAATGAAAGAGCTACAGGTTAATTGTTTAAACAACCTGTCCAACATCACAGAACTGGCAAAGGGTAGAAATGGCTTCTGCAGTCTGTGCTATTGACCGTAACCCATGACTTCTCCCACTGGGCGATTCCAGGTGTCAGGGAAATCCTCTAAACGGAGGCACCAAGAACCCTTTGCTCAGCTTGCCAGCCTCACTTGGTCCTACTGGGTACTCTGGTCTCTCCCTAGAAGAACACTAGATTCTGCACATTCTTAGTAAAATGAACACAGGTATTGTTAACCTGCCTTTCCCTTTCTATTTGTCCCCTCCAGTCTTTCCAGAGAGAAACCCTCTACCCTTGTCTCTGCAGGGCTGCAGCTCAAATGTAGCCTGCAATTCCATAATGAGGTTCGAGTACCTTCCTACAAAGCACCCTGGTTTCGTATATAACATTTCCTTTGAGCTGAGCCACTGGGTGAATCCCAGCTGCTCTTGTAGGTCCTTATCACCTTCACAGCTACGGAACTGAACAGAGTAGGTGGGGTAAGAGCTGATCTCACTTCCCCACTGGGTGAGGCAAGCTGCTGGTTCACAAAGGCTCTTTCAGGTGCTGAGAGAAAACTCAGCACAGCAGGCAGAATATGACATGGGTCCTGACAGGTACTTGGAGTGGAATCATCTTATTTCCTTGATTTTCTATGAGTATGCAACCAATTGTATAGGAGAGGCCATATCAGGAAAGGAAGTGCAGGGCTAACCTTGGGCATTGCCCTGTGCCTGTGCCCTCCCCACACCTGGGTTTGGGCAATGGCTGCATAAGTTCCTCACCTGCAAATTTAACACCTGCAAGTCAGGTGAATGAATGAATAATGGCAATGCTGTTGTTATGGTTTGTGTCTAGGTGGTCCCCAAGCCTCATGTAGTCATGGAAGCGACTGAATCTAGCATTTGTGATTGACTCATTGTCTAGTGCTGAGAGTGGCAGTGTGAGTTCTGCACCCACCCAGGGGTGGAGCCAACATAGTGTAAGGTCGGAAAGGAGGTGTGTTTTTCCCTCTTTTGTGTGATTCTCTCTTGCTGCTTGCAGCCCCCACAAATGGCTACCCCTTAGCCACACCACTCTGCCTTGGAGCCAGCTGAGTATGGACTGAAACCCCCAAAACTGTAAGAAATAAACCTCTCCTTCCCTCACTTTGGGTGTCAGATATTTTGTCTCAATGAGAGAAAAGTAACCAAGACAACCGTGTTGCTTCCGTTACACTAGAGGCATTTGATCTCACAGATTTAGAACACAAAAAGTATTAGCTTGCCATGGAAGACTCCAGAAAAATCCCCACAAAGGAAGGTGTTAAAAGAAAGAGCTTTTTGCAGTCAGACTGATAGGGGACAGAGGAAGAGATAAAATTCTATAAACATGAAGGAGAATAACTCGTTCAGGGAAATGAACAAACATCACATTTTTAATATAAATCAATCTGTTGGTAAAAAATATTGTGAGAAATCTTGTGGTGAGCCTCCCTTGTGGTCATTGCATAAGTTTTTTAGATTGGGAAAAGACATGATTTATTAAGAGCACAAACAGGTCCTGAATCATTGAAAGTAAGGAGCTCAGTCTTTTATCCAGTACCATTCTTGGCCCATGCTCTCACCAGCACTGGACAGTGGAAACCAATGGTTATAAGGTGAAAATGTTGCTAGCCTATGGCCATGGTCATTCTTTAATGGCAACAGCAAAAATTGATTTGAGAGCTTTCTGGTTGTATCTTAACATGTTCTTTCTACTTTAGTTACCAGCTGTGGCAGTTCAGCTGGACTGTCATCCTTCTTATCGTGAGAGCCACCTAGAATAACAGTTGAGCACATTTCTGGATATGGATGAGTCATGGAGGTGTGACCATGTACCTTGTCCCCTTCCTTTCTATTGCTGTTCCCTGATCTTTCTCTTGCCTACTGTAAAGGGAGCAGATTGGCTCCACCACACCCTGCTGCCATGATGTTTCTGCCTTGCAGCCAGTCTACCATGGACTGAAACCTCCAAAACCATGAGCCAAAAATCAACTTCTCCTCCTTGAAGCTTTGGGTGTCAGGTATTGTGTCCCTGCAATGAAATGCTGATGAATACACTAGAATTCTTGCCTTCTTAGGCAATGCCACTCTAGTCTCTTCCCATCCTTTACATAAACTGCTGTTGCCAAGGTTGCTTAAAACTACTTTGTTATCAAATCCAAGGACTCCTATCAACCTTTTTGGCACTGATTGTTCTACAGCTTTTGTCACAGTTAGCCACTGTCTACTCTTCCTGGACTTGACCCTGCCTTTCTTCTCCTGCCTCCCATACCATTCCATCCCTGGGTGGGGGATGAGGCAGGTATGTACTTATTTGTTTTTCTATCACCCTCTCTCTATGGGGAATGGCCTCTTCCTCTCTAAACCTCACCAAGTAGTTGCAATAGATGCACAAGCAGGAAACTTCCAGGGTGGAAAGTGATCAAAGTTGGTAGATCTAGGGGTGGAAATCTGACCCAAGAAGGACCAAGCTCTACTTTTTCCTGGTGATGTTTGAATGGATCTGAGAAAAGGTGTCTCTCTGGATATCAGAGTTATCAGATACAAACCGCAGTCATCAAGTTATTGGGTGACCTGGAAAAGTGGGGTTGTGTAAGATGGTGCATGACAGGGAAGACAGAGAGAAGAGGGGGAAGGAAAACATGACTCTTGATGTCTGAATTTGTGCCTTTTCCTCACTGGAACTCTCTCTCCCCTTTAGTCTCTGATTTCCAGAGAGGTGGGGAGAAGAATGTGGCAGTGTTGAGGGGTTGAAGCATGGACCTGCAGAAGAAGCTCAGGGTCACCACAGCCCCAGGACCTGAGGACTGGGGAGGTGAGCTCTGACAGCAAATTGAGGTGCTCGCCTCAGAAAAGGCAGCACGAATTCCAGGCAAAAGGAAACAGCAGACACCCCTCTCTGAGGATGCACTTGGGCTTTTTTTTTTTAAAGCTTTCATAGAAATTTCAAAATATTGGTATAGATAGATAGATTGGACTCAGACATGCTATGTTGATGATGCACACAGAAAATAAGACATGGAGGAGACTCAAACCTGAACCAGTTCGTGTAGTGCCTATGCCGGGTCCAATGAAAGAGAGATTGCCCTACACCTTTATTTTCCTTCAGAATTTCTTTTTCTTCTTCCTCCTCCATAACAGAAGAAACTGGTGGCTTTTTTGTTTGGCTGATTTTTAACGAAATCTGGATTTTTTTGTTGTTGTTGTATAAATATATTCTTGTACTAGCTATAGCAACGCCATACACAGACCCACTCTATAATGAAGGCAACATCCTTTGTAAGATGCAAGAGGAAATTAAAGGCAGCATCTGACCCCAGATAATGATCCACTATATAAAATTTAAATATAATGTAATTATTAAACATCAAATATCATCAAACATCCTGGTATTTACTAAACTAGTAGGCAAGAAATGATATTTATCTTCAATATTCACCCTCTTATTAGTAGAAAAGAATTTATTTGAATATATTTCAGGATGTTTATTTTTTTTCTTTGTATCACTAATTTTCTCATTTACTTATTTTTCTGTTGATTTGTGCCTTTTATCTTATTCGCACAAAGAAACATAAGTACAACCAGGAGTGCTTTGTGTGCTATATATGTTGTAAATCATTTACTCCAAGTATAATATATCTTTTAACCTTGTTCATGGACTACTGAAGGCATTTGAATAAATAAGGAAAAAATGTCAGCGAAGGAGTAGAAATGTCGGTTTTTATGTCAGGGGAGAATCTGAATTTGAATCCTAAGCCCTCCACTCACAGTCTGATTTTTTGGAAGTTCTCTAAATCTCTCCGAGCCTGTATTTGTCTTAGATAAGTAAGTTTGCTGTTATGTGGCTAATATAGTTTTGAGAGGATTAAATGAGATAACACAACAGAGAGTAGAAACCAAGCCACCTTCCAAAGTTAAGTGGTTCCTAGTGATTCCACGCCATTAGGTGTTTCTTTATATCAGAAAACTTAACTCCGGCTTTTCCCGTGGATGATTGAAGGCCCTAAACCTCGGGCTATTGTTTTGTGGGCTTTTCCCGTGACAGATGGCATTGATTCAGGTTGTGTGGCCTGCTTAGCTTCCTCTGACGTGGAGTGGCAGGAAGGATGGCCTTTTATGTGAACCAACCCATTCATTTTGTGAACTCTTGTTCTCCAGCCTAACTATGAGCTTTGTATCTATCGGTCCATTTATCTATTTGTACCTAGCAGAACCTTTCTTTTCTTTCCCTTGCTCTGTTCTGTATTTCAGAGAACTCCGTTTTTCAGACTCCCTTGCCTGATGGCTTTGTTCAGTAAGTCTTTCATAATAAAATAAAAACTTTATTTAAAATTGTACATGATAA
>RJWT010025860.1:0-16022 GCA_004365215.1 Cuniculus paca | reverse complement strand
AAATTTAAAATGTCTATATGTCAAAAAGGTAAAAGACAAGTAACAGAAGAGAAATGGTAAATGAAAGGCATGTAAAAGGCCAAGGATTATTGTTAATACAGATTTAAAAATCACTATAAGTCAAGAAAATAGGTAATCACTCTATTAAAAATGAGCATCCAACTTACACAAAAGAAAAATAAATTTCTAATAAAAACATGGGCTATAAGCAGGCATGTCATCCTAGGAAAATGCATGGATGACAAATATATACATGAAAAGATGCTTACTATTATTTGTCAGTAGGGAAATGAAGAGTCAAAGCAGAGTAAAATAACATTGCACACCTATTAGAATGTCTAAAATATAAAATGACCTATCGTATCAACTACTGGAATTTTTATACACTACTGGTGAAAATATAAAATGGTATGATTAATTTAGAAAAATAATTAGCAGTTTCTCAACAAGTTAAACATGTACCCACAAGATAATCTATCATTTTAGTCCTAAGTATTTACCAAAAGAAATGAAAGGACAACTCTACCTTCAAAGACGTGTACAGTAACATTTGTAACAACCTTATTTGTAGCTCTCCAAACTGAAAACAATTCACAAATGTCTGAAAGGGTGAATGGACAAATTATGATACCATAGATGTAATGGAACACTGCTCAGCATAAAAGAAATAAGCAAACCAATGATTCATACAACATGAATAAAATCCAGATGGTCTGAATGAAAAAGTCACCTCCTCAAAAAAATAAATAAATCAATGAATAAATTCCATGATATATTATTCCATCAATGTGAATTTTCTGGAAAATTCAAACTAATCTATAGTAACAGAAAGCAAAGTAGGAATGGACTGGAGAATGGAAAAGAAACAAGGAAGGGCTCATGAAAGGACACAAAGAAATTTTGGGAAGTGATGGCTATGCCCATTCTACCTTCTTTGTCATGAAAATTTCTACAAGTCAAAACTCACCAAAATGCACACTATATATGTATAGCTTATTTTTTAGGTATGGTAGAAAAATAAAATGAATGTTTAATTTTTTTAATAAATGTATTACAATAAAAGACATTGTCATTAATCCCCCTCAAAATACTCCCTGACTTCAAATACATTTATGCCACCACTTTTACTAATTTCTGAAGCAGTTCTGGAAGTCCTCTATTGTAAATATCTTTAGTTGAGCTGTCCTAGCCGCCTGGATATCTTGACTGATTCAAATGTTTACTTTTCATTTTGACTTTGTGGAAGAGTCAGAAGTTGCAAGGTGCCAGATCCGTTGAATAAGGGTGGATGAGGACACACCATAATATTCTTATGAGCTTCATTTCCAGTGGATGGCAACTGACAGAAGCTTTCACTGAAGACTGATCATCGCTTGTAAGGGCACTCATGAAAGAGGACTTCCAGAACTGCTACAGAAAGTGGTAAGAATGATGAGATGAGTAAGTTCAAAACAAGAAAAAGTTTTGAGACGGACAAATGGGAATATGTCCTTTACTGTAGTAAACATTTTATTTAAATATTCACGATGTCTTTTGATCACACCTAATACACTTTGATAAAGCTGTAAAAACTCAAAATAGGAAAATAAAGCACCTAATTGTAATGCATGATCCTGAATTGGATCCCTGATCAGAAATTGAAATTTGTATAAAGGAGGTAATTAGGATAATTAGTGAAATTGCAAATCAAACCATTATACTAAGATTTAGATAGTACATCAATGATAAATTTTCTTAATTTATAATTGCTCTATGGCAATATAAGAGAATATACATGTCCGAGAAATGTATAGTAAAAAGTATGGGGAAGAAACGCTGTAAAGTTTGCAAATTATTCTTATATTGTTCATAGAAATTATGGCATAAAAATAACACGAGGTACAGGAAAAGAAGAGAGAATGTATGAGGTTCTTTGTACTTCTCTTATGGGATTCTTTGTACAATTCTTACCCTTTTCTGCATGTTTGAAATTTTTTCAAAATTTTAAAAAGTGAGAAATGACATGCTGGCACAATTATCTATGAAAAAGGAGATTGCAACACTTTTTTTTTTATGAGCAAAAGTTCACCATGACCTAAGAAAGTATCTTTAAGAGAACTCTTAAATCAGTTACATACATCCATACTAAGGAATATCATGCATTTTTGGAAAGAATGAGGTGCATTTAATTCTTTCCTGACCTGAAAATTTACTCAAGGTATATTAAATGAAAGAGTAAGTATGATCCAAATGTGTGAAGAAACAAAGAATATTGCATCATGTGTGTGTAATAAATTGCAAATAAATGGTTTAGAAGGCTATACATAAATATCTTAACAGTGGTTTCATCCAAGAAAAGATGTTAGCTTGGGAAGTGAAAGTGAAGAATGTGGTAAGTAAAAGTTAGAGTGCACTGTACTTAGAGTGTGCTGTACTTTGTATGTATATCCAATTTCTTTGCATAGTATGCCTATATATGCAATTTTATATGTAACATATACATATTTTAGGTAGATTTTAATTCTCCATGAGTATTACACTAAATTATGAACTTGAATACAGTTTGTTAGGCATTGAGGTGTAAGGTTCATTGTGAGTTTTAATTGCTGTGATGATTTTTTGATAAGGTTCTGCACCTGTTTCTAATTCATCTCTTTTTTAGATCATTTTATTTTTATTGCACACATCCTCCAGGAAATAGGTCCACCAAAGCCTCTAGAAGAGCCTGTACTTGTCCCTACTTGCCTCACTTGAAGCTGTGTAGAATGCAAGAAAAACTTTAGTTCATACCATGCATGACCCATTTCAGACCATGAATCTATACTTCTGAGAGAAATAAATATCAAATTCAAACGAGAATGTATCCTTTTTGCAGGAAATATGTAAAAGCAACTACACACATTTATTAAGAATGTTTTATTTCTTTTTTTGATTTAATTTTTCATCTCTTCATGTTTCCTCATTAAAATGAAGAGAAATTCACAACATAATAATGCCAATTAATTACAGATATGAAGCATTTCAGTATGTCCCCAATTATTCTGGCAACTTTTTGAAGGAGGTGGCAGGCACAGGACAGGACAGTACAGAGTGTTGGAAATCACAGCTTTTTCTTCTTAGGAGCAGACAGAAGAGGTTTCTACTAGCTTTACTTCAAAAGCTGCAGTATCTAAATTTTCTAATTGACCATTTCAGATGGATATATTCCTCTGAAGGGCTCCATTGCCTACAACACTCTATGTGTTGAAAAAGGTATAATAAGATGAGTTTCCACCTTGTTTCACAATGTATCATAAGTCAAATTACAGAAGTCCTATAAATGACCCGTGTATTTAAAACACCTACAATAGTCAGTTGACACAAGTGAGACAAGCAGAAGGAAGAAAGAAGACAAATAAGGAAATTAAAATGACTTATTTTCCCCTAAAGTTAGAAAGATTGGTTCCAAGAACCAAAGAAACATGTGCAATCAAGTGCTCTAAGGGATACATAATCCTCCCTACTCCCTGCCTCTTTCTCTTTCTCTTCGTCTCCCTCCCTTATTTCTCCCTGCCTTCCCCTACCTCAAAAAGTAATCTCATCCTTTCGTCACATATTATTGAAATCCCAGTTCTTTAAAAAAAAACTCTCATTTTTGCCCAGACTGAGAGCATGTCATTCGGAAGTGATGTGCAAGGCAAGAGATAACCAGGTAGAACTCAGCGATTCGCCACAGAAAATGGTTCCATGTTTGGCCGTAATGCTATCAGAGTCTGTCCCTCAATAGCTCTTTACTGCTCGAGCCCTGAATCTGCTGATTCAAGACTTTGCCTGCATGGGGAGGTATAAGGGTGGGAGAAAACAGGGAGCTAGCAGTGCAGGAAGAGTTAGGAAGAAATATTAATAGTCCTTCCAGAACACATAAGAAGTCAGAGGATTTTTAAAATAGAAATAGTCCTCCCTCCCCTTCTTTTCCTCTCTCTACCTCTCATTCTGTGTCTTCATTTCATGCTGTGGTCGTGTTGATTGGGAGGGAAGAATCTTCTCAGCTGGCTGCTAAGTACCAAGCAGATGCACTTCAGTTGAAAGTGGCTAGTGGTTAGGGGTTAGCCAAATACAGGCAGCAGATTTGATAAAGGTAAGTAGGTGTTTGGGTGGTGAGGTAGTGGGAATTCAAAAACCGAAAGACTTCAAATTACCCAAAAGCACACATACATTTGCATTTGTATAGGCTCCAGAGAGAATAACATACACCCCAAATGGGCTGACAGAATAGAAACATCTAAGAATAAGTTAGATATAAGTATTCCATTTTAAAAAATAACTTCCTTCAGTTCTAGGAGTTTCATATGAATTCAGAGTGGGATGCCAAACTTTCCTTGTCCTTCCAACTGAAAGAATTTTAAATGGTTGTATTTTCACTTAACAGTGATCCTCTTATTTTTATGGTGACTCCTAAACTTTCCTTTTATTTGACTTATTTTAAATTCATAGAATAAATGAGTTGTCATTTTTCAAGCATTTTTTGTTCTTGTATTGGCTTTCTAACTTTCCCTTGTGCTTAAATCATGAACTTTTAGAGTCATGGACACATTTAAGTCCTCATTTATCAATAATGCTCTTGAGAACATAGAGCAAGCTCCATCAGACTGAGGTAATAAATTCACAAATTATATTTATGTTTCTACATATTTTAAAGTGTCTCATTTCATATCAGGGAGCCAGACTCCTCAGACACTTTTCTGAGATGACATCTCCAATCAAAAGATGGCATTAATTAAGAAAACTGATGTGGAGTTTTGTAGATCAAAGTGAACATAAAAGCATAAGCCATTAATGTTTGAAGTTTTATTTATTTCTGTGGTCGTTAGCTGAACTCAACTAGTTATGCAAATAATTTATCTAATATATTAAGGAGTTACAAAAGGAAGGAGAAAGTCTAGTCTTAGTTGTTTCCCTATCCATCTAATAAATCAGGCAGATCTTATGGCCAAGCATTTGCCTTGGTTCTTGTCTTTCCTTTCTGTTCAGCCATTTCAACACAGTAGCCTCCCTGACTTGTTTTTCTTTTAGTCTCAAACCTAAGTCCCTCCTACAATTAAGCTTCACTGACACATGTGTATACTTACGGTATTCACTGAGAATGATGTATACACAGGATGTGAAATCATGTCTATGAGAAAAACTATAAACAACTTTATTCTTCAACTCCTGAAAATATTCATGTAACTGTATTTTTGAGGTGTGATCTTCAATGCCACTACTGCCAGAGAGTAGTGATTGTTGCAAGCGAGTGATTGATTTTATGTGGAAATGGCACAGAATTTGTATCTCTTATCTAGATTGCTATTGCAAGTAATTTTCACACAATTTGAAGAAATATGAGTGCATTTACTTAAGATAATAAATTTAAAGATAATATAAAATATAAGGTCCTAATTTATGAGTACACTAGTAAAATTATTATACTTTTTAGGCAATTTTCAAAATTATTGAATCCTAATAATTTCTGTGCCATACCAATTTTATTTCAATTATTTTAATGAAATAAAAGGCCTATAATATCTTCTTTCTGTGTTTTTCTGAAATAGAGAAAAGTGAATGCTAAAACTTTTGAAATACTCAAATACTATCATCAATTATTATATCTTTATTTTTAAAAAAACCTAAAAAGAAGGCCAGGCATGGTGGCACACACTGTAATACCAGTACTTGGGTGGCTGAGGCAGGAGGATCACCATGAATTCAAGACCAGCTTGGGCTCCATAGTTGTTTCAAGGCCAACTTGAACCACCTAGTGACATCCTGTCTCAAAAATGAAAGAAAGAAAGAAAGAAAGAAAGAAAGAAAGAAAGAGCGAGCCATGAGTGCATAATAAATAATTTTCCTGTAGTAAGTCCACAACAAAGATTGTAGTTTACAGGTAAACTCATAGACTAAGTCAGATGAACAACATTTTGAGGTCATAGAGGTGGCAAGAACTAGAACTCTTCAGCCAGACTCAGTTGTGTTGAAGATAGTAGCGAGAAATGGAAAAGAAAATTTTAGAAGAGTGGTTAGAGGCCAAGTAAGGATGCCTCAGGACCACAGACAGCTTCTTCTCCATGCCTGCTCATAACAACAACCACTGGTGTCTTTGCTAGAGCAATATTTTTTATAAATGCCTTAGGAATAAGACAATAGGGCTGATGCTTAGGAATTCCTGAATGACTTAGACCTGCTAAGGCCTTCAGTAGTGTCCACATTCTAGGATGTTTTCACCACCACTGTCATCATTATCATTACCATCACCAGAACTGACATTTATCCCAGATACTTATTCTTTTACTTGATATTTAATTTATATTATCTCATTCAGTCTTCATAACAATAGTAATCAACAGTATTTTGCAGAAGAAATAAATGAGGTTCACAAGGGTTTCAAAAAGTTCAGGAAGTCATACATCTGGGATATTCTTGGAGGTGGTAAAGCCCATTACCATTAATTATTGAGAATTTTGTCCCCAGGGGATCTCAGATTCACTGAGGGAGATCCCTATTATGGTTGAGCATCTTTTCCTCCACCACGCCTCTCTGTGATGCTGTTTCTGCCTTCAAATCAGCTGACTGTGGAATTAAATCATGACAAAAATAAAACTCTCATTTAAGTTGTGAGTGTTGGGTAACTTGTCCCAAGGACAATAAAATGACTAAAACAACCCCTGATACCTACATTCACATCCAACCACATTCACTTCCATGGCTCTTCAAATTTCTCACCTCCCAAGTTTCTATCTACTTTCTGCTCAAATCAATCTCTCTGCATATCTGGCCACTTTTGCACTCCACCAAAAATGTGTGTGCACTAAGTAGTAACAACTTTTTTATTTTTCTATTCTCTACTTATTAAATTAGTGTCATCTTTTGCCACAGCCTCCAAAACTTTTCTACTTCTCCATTCTCACTAAACCCTTTGTTCCTGTGCTCTTCCTTGACCTCCAATCACCAGACTCACTGCTAATTGACTTCACCAACTCCATGAACCCCCTCTGGTAACACTTTAGCTTGAATTTTAGGCCAGCTACTTTAACATAGCCTTAAGCCACCCCAATTTGCTGGGTTCCATCCCTCACAAACTCCTGTTCCCCTGGCCCCTCCACATGATGCTGCTCAATTCAAACTGCATAGGAGTAAGATAAATTCAAGTAGTAATGACTACTTTATTCTTATACTATATGTCATGCTTGGCAAAACTTTTATTCATCTCTTCATTTTCTTCAACTTCCTAAAATTAACCTTCTAAGTCTCCCTTTTCTCCTAGTCTAACTGTTCAGGATTCTACTACAGAAGCATACAGGACCCCAATACTACTTTGGGGTTACCCAAGTTGCACTAAATCATTCATTTTTTTGTAGACCTCAACACTTGTCTACATTCTCTTATTCTGCATTTATCTGTGAAAAAAAAAGGTATGATCTCTTTACTATTGCTTGAACTTTCAAGGCTGTACTCTACAGCCCAAACATTCTCTCCATTTCAAAAACTTTCTTCATCATTCATTATTCCCAGCCTGTCTTTGAAGGACCCTTTCTTTCAAAGATATGCAGATCTCTGCAGACTTGGCAAACAGTACTTCATTCTATCCTTGCCCAAAGACCTACTTAGATCTCTCTTTTTTTTATTTTAAAGAGAATAGAACAAAACAAAACAGAACAGAACAGAACAGAACAGAACAGAACAGAACAAAACAATGCAAAAGAAAACAGAATAGAGTCAAACATAATATAGCATTTCAAAACAGAACACTGCAAGCTATACACAGGTTTTCAAAACATAACAACAGGAGATTAACAATGGTTACCCTACTGTCTCTTGCTTTCTTCAAAATGGTTGTTCATCTCTTTTCCCTTTCACTGCCAGTTTTTGAATGGATGGTTTTCTACAACTTGATTTCTACTCTCACCGATTTCCAGAAATGGATTATTTTCTAATGACTCCATAAATATGTTCTCAAATTCAGTGGACTTTTCTCTGCTCTCATTTTCCTTGATCTTTCTAAAACAATGCATTCTGTTTTCCACATTAGTTTTCTTACAACCTCTCTACCTACTTTCCAATATACTGCATTATTTTGTTTTAGTTCTCCCATTTCTCTCATAGTACTGTTACCTTTCTTGGGTCCTTCTTGGTCTTTAACTCACTATCTTTCCCTAGATCTTTAATGATTTTAGTATTTTCCTTGATTAATTAACTCCTATTGTTCTAGAGCTGTGCTGATGAAATAAATCCTTCTCCAGTGCACTGACACCACTCCTATTTCTTCCATTGTCTATAGTACCTCTCCTTAGATGCTCTCCACCAGCACAAACTGATCCGTGGATGTGCACACACACATAAACACAAACATGTTAAACACTATTGTTCATCACAATTCCTGTGGTCAAGTAGTGTACATTCTACCTTTGAAAAATGTCACTAATCTACTTTTCATCTTATTCCCAGACTAGCTCATGAAATCATCATGTTATGTGTAACATCTTTTAAACTATATTCTTTCAGTTCTGTCTTTCTGATTTACCTTATATTTCTGCTGACTTCAGTCTCTATGTTTATTTTGATAACAAAGTAATTATTTTCTCTTGGAAATGTATAATATAAAAATAAAACAACAAAACAATAAATACCACTTACAAATCTATCATTAGATATAGTTACTTCAAACATTTCAATGTACTATTCTTCCATTATTTTTCATACATATCTTTCACTGTTTTACAAATGATAACATATGTGGTGTTTAAAAGTTTGTGTTTAAAGCACAAAGAGTTCTTCTTTGTCATCACACTGCTGTAATAGTGACAAACCATTTTCTTGTGTGAATGAAATGTAATTTACTTAATCACTGCTGAACATTCAATTTGTTTTTAGTGCTTAGATTATAAAACAGTACTGTGACAATTATTCTTGAAACTCAATCTTTGTAAACATTTGTAGTTCTAAGGGCAACTGTTCAATGAAATTGCATATGTTAAGGTTTTTTATGTAAATTGGAACACTGTATTTCGAAAAGTTTATAACAATTTGAAGTTCTTCTGGGGCTGTGTGAAAAATGCCTCCTTTCTTGGATCTTATGAATATGGGTACCATTTTTAAAATTTTATGCCAACTTGGTAAGAAGTGGTAAACTGAATTTGAATCTTTTTCTGTATATTTAAAAGCTATTTTCAATCAAGTCTACTTGGAGAAATAAAAAAAAAAGAAACCAAATGTGAGCTTATCTAATTTCACTTGGGAAGAGGAAAAGCCAGATAGAGAAGAAGCTATACAACTTAGACAGAGTGTAGACCTCATATAGCAGAGAGTCTCAGGACCTTCCAATCTCTCTCATTTCCTTATACATAGACTATTAAACCTCCTCTATTAGGAATCTTTCCTTCCATACTGCCTGAAACACTGGTACAGCATCTAATGTTTTCAAGTAGGATGTGGAAAGCTATATATGTATCTGTATTCCTTCTATTAGCTTCAAAGCACCCTTTAAAACATGCCATTTCAATGAGAGTTATACAGCTGTCAGCTCATCATCTCCTGTAGCTTCTGCACAACCAGAGTGAGATCTCCAGTTCATTACAGAACTCCACTCCAACTAAACAAGTTGGATACACTATGAAGCTCACTGAGCAAGGATTGACTGGTATGGAAATGTATTTTCCTTTGATCCTGAAAAAACATGTTTGTTGGAAATTTGGGATCTGTCAGAAAGGGAAATAGCTTTAAATGAAGGTGAAGTGAAGTAGAAAAATACAGCTTAACCAAGACAGAAGAATTATCTATGTGGAGACTAAAGAGAGGCCTAGAAATACTAGAAAGAGAAAATAATCATCAGTATCACCCAAAGCACTTATGGCATACCACCCAGATATGTTCAAGTTTGGATGGGACTTCTTATTATAACTGAAACCTTAAATTCTACCTTCTCCTTCTCAGCTAGATTAGGAGGGATATTTTTAATCCTCTCTCCTAGGGTTTGCCAAAAATGATCTGGGATTTGAAATACAACACAGTATGTTGACAGGGCTGTGGAAGGAGAGTTGAAGTAACTGTTGCTTTTCAGAAGTCAGGGACAATGATGTTTACTTTCACTTGTAATTTCACTTAAAATGAGAGGGGAAAATTAAAGTATGCAAGTTCTCTAAATGTTTAGGTCTATTTCCCCTGGGTCATGCATTACTTCTCGGTCATTTCAATTTGAGAATCTCAAGATGGAAGGAAAATCTTATAGTCCTGATTCTCTTTCCCATAGCTAAGAAAAGAGAAGTCCCAACATAATTCTGATCCCTTAGGCTCTCTCTGCATCCATGTGGGCAAGTGAGACTAGAATCCCAGCTCCCAAATCTGAGCCCTGTGCTCAGCAGGGACAAAAACCTGTTATAAAGTTGTAGGGAAATTTTCTACCTGTATGGGGCAATGCTATGTTATATTTCAAATCCCAAATCATTTTTGGCAAAAGCAAAAGTAAACTCCATCACATCAGGGGAAAAGGCTTTTGTGAAGAGCTTCAGTTCTCTTTATTCTCCCATCTACCATATTCTCCCCAGGCTCAACATTCCTTTCACAGGACTTGACCTGAATCTGCTCAGTTTGTTAACTGAAAATGTGGAGCTGGAGTGACTTTCCTCTTTAAACACTATTATTTGGTAATTCCAGCACTCAGGAGGCTGAGACTGGAAGATCGTTGTAAGTTTGAGACCAGTCTGGGCTACAAAGTGAGCTTAAGGCCAGCCTGAACTGCATAAGGAGATCCTGTCTCCAAAAGACAAAATAAATAAATAAATAAATAAATTATTATTTGATTATCTTCATAACTTTACTTCTAATGCTTAAACTATTTTAAGCATTTTTAGCTCATATGCATGATAACTTGACAGTTTACTGACACATTTCCAAAGACTCTATAACTAATTATAATGCATGCTTCATTTTTTTCTAATTTAAGACTTGCATTTTATCTTACTATATATGTTGGATTAAAGATTATTAATGTTCTATTTGAGCAAAACATATTTTAAGACTTGCACTGCTGGAATGAAGTAGAAAATTTTGACAACATACAATTACATTTTTCAAAATATCAGAACATAAAATATATATAAACTCTCATTCTCCAAGTATATTTATTATTTTCAGTGCAAAAAACCCAGAAACTCAAAGCCTAACGAAAACTCAATTCTGTGAGGAGACTAAGAACTAGTCTACTGTTCTCAGCCCAGTTCTCTCTTCTCCCAGCCACACACTTCAGCGTCTTTACTCCAATCATGCAGCTGTTGTCCTAAAAGTTATTGCATAGTGAAACACACTTCACTGAAGGTGTAGGCTGCTAGAATTCTGAAGCAAGCATCAAGAAGAGTGAGAGACATTTAAAATGTCAACTTTGGAAAGAAGAAGCAATAAACAGTATCAAGAACTAAGTCAGAGTCCAAAGGCAAGATACCAGACAGCTCATCAACAAAACATCATACTAAGCTTCCTTAGAAGGTCGAGTACACTGTGAGGAAACTTGCCTGCTTGCTTGCTATGCAATACTTCTTGTTCCCACTGCAGGAGAAACTTTCTGGTACCTGCCATCTTTACCTTTTACAGTTGATCCTCTTGTAGATAATCTGGAATGTGGATTCATTCTCAATATGATGTTGTGGTCTCTACATCTTCGAGAAAATTTTTCACAATTTCTAATGTACCAAAGAATCTTCTCACCTTTTTTGGTATTGTTAGTAGAAGACACTCTAATATGGCACTTTAAAACAAAGATGTGTTATCAAGCAAGAATCAACAAATAATTGGTTAAATGCTATACTCTGATACCAAGTAAAAGAAAAAAAATAGAGAAAATGTTACTCAAGAAAGCCTATGAATAGAATTTGTGAAATAGCTAAATTTAATTTCCTCAAAAATATATGAAAAATATATTGTGTATATGTGTGCATATATGTACACATGTGTGTGTGTGAAATAGCCAACTAGAGATCAGATAATAAAAATCAAATTGTTGAAGTAAGAAATTTAATTGATGGCATACAAAACAAAATAAACTTGGCAAAAGAATGATTAATGGCTAAAATTTTTCAGTTGAATAGTCTTGCCAGAATGGGCAGAAATGAATAAAATAGAAAACAATATGAAAAAAGTTCTTCATCTAATTAAAAGAAATTCAAGTAAAACAATAAAGAGAATGTAGGGAGCAAACTAATAAGCATACAGATAAAATTTTCAATAATTGAAAAAAATGAATAAACCTTCATGATTGAAAAGATTTATCAGGTAGAATAAAGATAAAACACATACACATGCACATGCTCACCTATTGATGTGATAGTAAAATTTCCAAATACCATGGAAAAAAGAGAGTATCTGAAAAACTTTTATGAAAATTAAAAGAGATTACATACAAAGAAACAATGATACTAGTAAAAACCATGCATGTGAATTCAGGTTCTACTATTTGAAAACTGTGTGATATAGGACAAACTGCTTGTCTTCTTGATTCTTCATAGGTAATAATACTTATAACCTCATGGTTAAAGAAATGTGTGAATTAATATTTGGAATTACGTAGAACAATGTCTGTCACATAATATATGCTATATCATTGTTTCAAAAATAGTACAGAAATCAGACTTCTCTCCAGGCATAGTGGATACAGAGAGATAATAAATTCATGTCTTCAAAGTTCTGAGGGAAAATATTTCTGAATATAGAGTTCTATATCCAGCTAAACCATCATTTTGGGATGCAAGCTGAAAAACAAAGGGCACACTGCTACTTCTTCTACATATGTATAGATATTGCTTGTTGTAGTCTGTGATTTACAAGGGAATAGATTTAATACGGGACACATAATTTATAGGATTGTTTGGTATTCACCCAAAAAGTCAAATGCAGGAGAGTAGAAGAGATGTATCTGCACTCTAGAGACCTAAAGAATCCAGCTGAGGACCTGGAGCCCATCGCAATGTCTCATGGAAGTCTGTATCAAGGATCTGCACTGGGAATGCCCAAAGACCAGTGGTGGAAGATAAAAATCTGCCAGTGGGGTGAAGGGTATGTGCCACAAGTGTGAGAGACCTGCACTGGAGTCAGGAAGCAATGTTGAAGGCAAAAACAGAAAAAAATATTTTAAAAATTAGAAACTCACTTGTGGAAGTTCAATATGTAACTAAGACTTTTTGGACAAGAGAACAGGCAATGTGGTAGAGCAGAAACTAGCTTTTTACTTCCTGGAAGTAAAATCGGTAAGCCCAATCGTAAAAATTTTTGAGACACTTGGTCCATGTTATTATTAAATCGCTCTACAGAAAGATGTTTCCAACTCATATTCCCACCAGCACTATATGATAATAGCTCATTTCAGTACCATTCTATTGGTATTGGATTTTTTTCTTATAGAAAATTATTTTAAACTAAATATACATAAAATGGAGCAGTTTTCCACAAGATCTTGGACTTTTTTCAAATTTTTCAAAATTGGTGATAGAAAAAGTTCCTCCCCCAAAACCCCATAGAAAGCAGAAAATGACAGTCCTTCCTCACTGTATCTGGCCACCTCCCACCCCCATGGCCTGTATAGTTATCTGTGTGTAGAACCAACACCTGGTAAGATCGATCCTTCAACGGAAGGAATTAGAAACAAAACTTTCACCTTTGTCTCATTATAAGAAATTTGTGTACTGTAGAGATATTCTGAATCATTAATGATCAGAAATATTCTGTATTAATTGAAAAGTTCATTTGTAGATTTACCATCTTTCATTATTTAAAAGGAAAGACTGCACTAATGAAAGTCCATGATAATTTGCCTGCAAGTGTCTTGAGGTAATGGGGCTTGGAGTACCAACTTCTATGGAACTAGGGGCCAGTAAGGTAAATAGCACTGGGTAACATTTACTGAAGTCTTTCTACAGATTAGCTATATTGCTTGCAATATGTCATTTAATCCATACTAAAATCCTGTTAGTTAAGTATTACTCCCATTTTACAGAAGAGGAACTTGCCCAATGCCTTGGAACCTATGTGACTTAAGAGACAGGGCTCTTCACAATGGCACTGCCAGCTGAGTCTCCTAGGTCCTTCCCTGGCTAACAGGCAAGTCAAAAAGTAAGCTAAAAAGCTTTTGTGCTTTCAAGTCACCTGCTAAAAGGGTTCACATATACCTGTAGCCCTCTAATTTCAAAGTAGATCTGCAAGTTAGAGGCTGCAAGTCTGCCCAGGGAGGGTAAGGAGGAGTAGGAGGCATTCAGGTTGAGCAGAAGAAGTTGAGGAGAGAGACCAAGTGATGGCAAATACGAATTTGTTCAGTACTGCTCACAAAGATGGGTAAAGTTGCCAAACAGAAAAATTTCAGTGCAATATATTTTAACAGATTTCTAATTGCATTTTAAACTTTAAATAACTATGAAATTAGAAATTATTAACAAAAATTTCTCAATAAGGAGGCAAACCTCTCTCCTTAGGTATGAATAAAAATTAATTTCTGATAATTCATTGAGAGAGATCTATCTTCACACACTCCAGCAGCACATGTCTTGAAGAGAATGCTGGATTTAGAAAGTAATCCATATCCTTTAACCCCTGTTACTGCCAAGCCTCAACCAAAGGCACCAAACCACCACATCCAATAACTGCCTCCCCCATATCCACCTAGCAGCTGTCCCAACCAAGTGGGTATCAAGCCTGGTGGATGATGGTGCCCCATTCCCATGCACCTCAGATGATTCTTAGGTTTCAAATTTTTTCTTCATTGTATTAGAAACTATTTCACACCTCCAGGAAAAACAGGACAAATATTCTTATACTCACTCTACCAAATCCTTCAAAATATATATATATATATATATATATAGAGAGAGAGAGAGAGAGAGACAGAGACAGAGAGAGAGACAGAGAGAGACAGAGAGAGAGAGACAGAGAGAGAGAGTTATGGTTGATACATTGTGTCAACTTAAGAAGTTTAGAAATTTAAATTCTAAACTCAGCAGGGAGCCAGGGTTCTTACTTTGTAAACATCCTCATCCTGTACAAGAGCAAGGCAAGGAGATTTTGTGAGTGGTATACCTGCCCTGGAGTGGGGGTGGCCTGTGTACAATATAAGGGAGAAGAGGCTTGTTCTCCCCCTCTCTGCTTTTGTTGATTTGCTGTCTTCTGCCTCCTTGAAGTGTTGCATCAGTGCCAAGCCACCCTGCCTTGGAGCCAGCTGATTACAGACTGAAACCTCCACAAATTGTGAGCTAAATAAACCTTTCCTTCCTTAATTTTGGGTGTTGGATATTTTGTCCCAACAATGAGAGAAAGGTAACCAATATAGATAGATGATAGATAGATAGATAGATAGATAGATAGATAGATAGATGATAGATAGATAGATAAATAGAGATAGATAGATAGAGATATATAGATACATATAGTTAAATCCTTCTATCCTCTTCTTATTCTCCCCTTCCCATGCCCCAGTTAAGCACCAATCTAAATCTGCTACGAATCATTCCATTGTATTTTTGACTTGGTAGCCATCTTTTATTTTATATTCACAGACATGAACAAATCTTTTTCCTAGGGCTGCCCTAACATGGTGCCACAAATTTGATAACTTAAAACAACACAAATTTATTCCCTTCCAGTCACTGTTCTGGAGGTTAGGAGTCCGCAATCTAGGCATTGGCAGTCCAGGGCTCCCTCTGAAGGTGCTTAGGGAGGAGCTTTCCTTACTTCTTCTAGTTTCTTATAGCCCAGGTAGCCCTTGGTTTGTGACAGTTTAAATCCAGTCTCTGCCTCTGTCTTCATGTGGTATTCTCCTGGGGTCTGTTTCTTCTTACTAGGACTCCAATGATATTGAATTACAGTCTACCCTAATGATTTCATCTTAACTAATTACATCTGTAACAACCCTATTTCCAAATATAGTCACATTCTGAGTACTGGCAATAAGAATTTCAAAATGTCTTTCTGGAGACATGATTAAATGCATAGCAGCATCTAAATAATACCTAGATTAAATGTTTTAAAATGCATACACATATTTCATTTGGTGGTGC
>RJWT010025859.1:0-15997 GCA_004365215.1 Cuniculus paca | reverse complement strand
TCAATTGTTTTAGATATGCACTCAATTGTTTTAGATATGTACTCAATTGTTTTAGATAGGTACTCAGTGAAATTGTTCCATCATATGGTAGTTCTATTTTTTAAATGTTTGAGAAATCACATACTGTTTGTGAGTTGCTGTGCCATTTTATATTACCACCAATAGTGTATGAGGGTTTCAATTTCATATTCTTTGCAACATTTGTTATTTCTATTTTTTCTTTATCAGATAGTAACTTTATTAGTAGTTGTCATTGACACAATATCCAGCATCAACAATGTAAAGTAGGAAAGGTTTATCTTAGCTGATGTTTTCGAGAAATTCACAACACAATCGGTGGGTTCCTAGGAAGAAACCTCAGAGTGGAGGGCACGAAGGAGTAAAGCTTTTTAGCTCGTGGTGGCTTGGATCCAAAGCAGGATAACAGTGCTAAAGATGAACAGGATAGGGACCATATGTAGTAACTAAAATCACACTTCCATGACCCACTCTGACACACTGAAATTCATATTTTTCTAATTTGTTAGGTGTTTCTCAATCCAAACAAGTTGACAAATCAAGATAAACAGTCATAATACACCCCTTATTAACTCACACCCATGCACATTGTCTCAGTTAATCTTTGCTAGGACAAAATACTTGACACCCAAAATTAAAGGAAGAAAGGTTTATTTCAGCTCACAGTTTGTAGAGGTTCAGCCAATATTCTGCTAGTTCCAAGGCAGGGCAGTGTGGCAGAGGGGCAAGGCAGAGGAGAAACAGTCCATTGCATGGCAGGCTGAAGACAATGAGTATCAAGCAGCAGCAGTGAGGCAGCAAGTCTCTTTCTCTTTTTATCACATTCAGACTACACGCCTTTTGTGTGATACCACCCCATCTTAGGGTGGCCCTCCCTATTATCCACACCAAGAACTACACTAATTCCAACCAATGTACTAACTTAATTTAGTACCACAAATCCTTAATCCCAGTATCACATGGTTTAGATTCAGTCAGTTTAGAAAAATGCCTCCTATGAGCACATCAGGTTTTGGAGGGACATCTAGATACAAACTATAACACACATCTCCTTAAACCATGTTTAATTTCTGAACAAATATAATAACAAGTTTGTAATTCCTCCTAACATAATATAATTATCTAGAATACAATCAAAAGCACAATGATAGCTTTCCCATATTCCCAAATTCTCAGCAGTCTAGAATTTTCCAGAACTCCAACTCCAAATCTCTTCTAAGACTCAAGGAAAATTCTTAGCTGTGTAGCTCTATTAAAAAAAAAAAAGAAATGAAAACAAAAAACAAAAACAAAAAACAAAAAACAAAAGAAGTTACATAATCCTAAATTAGAGTGCCTCAGGATAAACATTTGTTTTCCAAAAGAGAAGAATGGGATAGAAAATAATTTGGTCCAAAGTAAAATTGAAGCACAGCAGAATAAGCATTAACTCCTTAGCTCCATATCCAGGATCTGGCACTCTCAATGGTAAAATATGAGTTCCAAATGGCTTGGGTGACTTCACCAACATGCCCTTGATAGTTGCAGTCTTCATGGTGTCTCTCTTGGGTTAATATATGTAAGACTGTCACTACTCCATTTCAATTACTATTTACTTGAAATATCTCTATTTTCTTTTTTCATTTTTATATATTTTCATATATATTTAATATATTTGCTTTAGATATAAAGGAAATATCTTGTAGATAGTATGGAATCTTATTTAATGCCCTAAAGTTAAACACTCCAATTGGATTTATATAACTTAATTTTAATAACTCACAAAAGTCTATTCTCCTTTACATCTCTTACCACCCTTAAGTCGTTGATATCACAAAATTACATGTTTGTACATTACACCCCCAAAATAAACTGTTATTTTATAAACATTAGTTCTTCAACTATGTAAGATAAATATGGAATTATAAATCAAAATTACTGTAGCTTTTTTAATTGTCATGGATGTAATCTTGAGATCTTCATACAAATTCAAGTCTCTGTCTTGTATTTTTTTCTTTAATCTTGCCGAATTCTTTCAGTGTTGCTCATATGATGCATGAAGTGGAATAAAAATTATTCAACTTTGCCTTATCTGAATTGTCTCAATAACTAACTCACTCTGAAGGACAGTTGTGCTGCATGTAGTGTTTTTGACAGATGTTTTGTTTTGTGCTTTCTTTTATCACTTTGGAAATATTGGTCTACCACATTCAGTAGGTCCTCAATTTATGAGCAAGTTCTACTCGGGAAGAATGTTCCTAAATTGGGGAAAAAGACCTGTCCACACTTGCTTCTGCAATCACTGTGTATGTTACTCCAGGAGCACATGAACAGCCACCTGGCACAGGGATAATGTGAGACATGTTTACCTCTACAGTATTGAGTTGAGGTTAACTGAATTATCCCACAATTTCCTGTTTAAGTTTTGTTCTGAAAGAGGCAAGCTTTTACTGAACTCCTGGGTTCTGAAGTAGTAATACTATGCCTGTACCATTGCTGCCTAAGATCAGAGATATATCTGTTTTTTGTTTTGTTTGGTTGTATTCTTTTCAAAAGAAAAAAAAAAGAAAAAAAAACAGGCATATGGTAGAATACTTCACCATCTTCTGGGAATCTTTTCAGTGTGGCAACTTTTTAATTAAAAAATTTGACTTTTGGTACTGGCAAGTAATGGGTAGAAAGTTGTATATGAAAAGGGCACATGTAGTATGGGAAGTAGGAAAGGTATTAATTTATAGGCCAGAATACATCATGAAATGCATGTAAAGTATACAAAGTTTGGTCTGAAAATGTTGTGATCAGTGCACTTGAATAAAAATAAAAGCTCAGTGTGTGTCTGTCCCTCTCATGTATGTACACACACACACACACACACACACACACACACAAACACAGGTTTGATTTCTGAGTTCTAAGAGATGTTCATACAATATATGCTTCATGATAGGAGTGTATAGGTGAACGCAGACTGGAATGAATAGAGACGATAGAGGTTGTTCCTGAGGCTGGAACAATTTGAGCAATCAAGTTGAACTGAGTTTCTTGTCATTAGCAGTATTTGCTCACTTCACTGGAAAGGAATTTTTGGGGCAAGAGAGATGGTATTTAGTGAATTGTGCTTTCTGTCATTTTTCACATCATTCATCAGTTCTACACACTAGATGCTAGTTTCATCCCTGTTTAAGTTATTAAAAATTAATATGTCTGCATACAAAATCAACTATCATTGAGGACGTGGTAGAGCAATATTCTCAGGTTAGGATTTATTATATTCCATATAAAATATATAGGAATTAATTTGCAAAGAGTTTTAGTAGAGGAGAGGTTAAATTATGATCAATGAAATACATTAATATACTACCAGATAAATATACTTTCTTAACTCTAGTGAAAAATTAGATCTCAACTTTTTAAATTATAATTATAGAAATGTATTCAATTGTTTTACTGTAGCAACTCATATGTTTCAGAGGAATGACCTCAGTGCAACAGGAGGCGTCTTCCTGTCAGTGCTCCTTGGAAGACAGTGCTTTAAATGATGCAACTTCCTGTTTGGTCTACAAATGAAGTCACACCCAACCTTACAAACAATAGTGGATGTTATGTTACCAAAACTAGACTTGATTTTAGAGAAGCAAAGAAATCACTTATATTACTTTATGGTGCATTAAATACATAAACACATCAAAAGATATGAAAGAACATAGAAATATTTCGAGTTACATACTTAAAATTCCATTGCTAAAAATATACTCCACATTCTGGAGCATATATCAAATTTGATTGCATATAACATTTGAACATATATATGTTCAATATAAAAGATAAAATATATGTATAAAACATGATATATACACATAAATTAAAAGATACATAAATGTATAAAACATATGACATTTGAAAATACATTTTCATAGCCTTGTGTTTTCTCTTTTGTGTACTTGTTTCTTGGAATACGATGAAATTGACCATGAACACAGGAAAGCAAAATGTGCAACAGCTCATTTGGCATAACAATCCAAAAATATGTTAGAAATGTTCCATGCTACAAAATTTGATACTAGGAACTGTAGTGGAAATACTTTTCATTAAGCCATGACAATGGAACATTATGTGAATCTGATGAGTTGACAGGTAATACAAAAATCTGTGTTTTAAACATTATTTGAAAGATTTTCTAGCACTAGTTAACAGTGTAAAATTGAGAAAATTTTGGGCAGATATGCTATTTTCCTTCCTTTGTAACATATTTTCCTTTTTGTATGCATAAGCCCCTTTGTACCCAATGTTTTATGATCTGTGTAATTTATTTATCAATCTACTCTATAAATATTGTTGATATTTACTATGTATAAGATACAATGTTAAACAATGACATTGTCAAAATGAATAACCCACAGATTACATATTGTATTTCACTTGATTTTTTCCTTAAGTTTCTTATAAAATATCTTTTTTCTTTTTCTTTTTCGTTTTCTTTTTTCTTTTTTCTTTTTTTTTGGTACTGGGGATTGTACTCACAACTTCGTGCTTACCGAGCAAGTGCTTCAGCCACTGAGCTAAATCCCCAGTCCAATTTTATAAAATTTCTTATAAAGTCTTTTGAAATATAGTTTTGTTTTAGCCATAAGAGCTTTTATTCAATTTTAAAAATAATATGTGTAAATTAACAGTATTGTATTTTAAATGGTATGTCTTTTAAGTTATAGGCCATGAATTATAGAAGATTTTATTACGTAATAAGTGATCATTTGGTGGACCCAGGTGGGTCTTACAAAAACCTTCTAATTTCTTATAGAAGTCAATTTTTCTAATCATTTGGTGTATGAGGCTCTCAAATTTACTGAGTTTAGAGCAGTAATTACTTTTCCGTTTTTCCAGGAAGGATATTGAGAATTTGAATTCTTTGTCCAAAGGTAGAAACTAATACATGATAGAAAAAAATGAATTGACTAGTTGTATCTCTAATATACAATATATCTTTAAATTAAAACTCTATCTTCCTAGTGACCCAATTTCATTTAGTTTCTTATTATTCAAAAAAATTAAAACTATTTTAAATTGAAAGTATTACAGCACTTAAATACAAGTGAAGAAATGATTGAACAGTGCTTTTAGTCCCAGAACTATTCTAGCCTGTGGAAATACACAAACTCTACTGTGAAACATTTTCCTTAAGACAATTAAGTAAAAAAATCTGGATGAACTCAGGGTAAAAGTGAGTGGAGAGGAGCAGGACTCTCCAGGCTCTGGGAAGCCTTTGTGGTAAGCTAGTGGTACAATCTTGCAATGTATATGCCACGAAGACAGAAATATGTGCAAATATCCTATAGAATAATTAGTTTGCTTCAATTTGCTTTTCTTTACAACTGTACAGTTCCTTAGGATAGTATTTGAACTGAATCCACTTGACAATACAGCAATATAATTCCCATGTTTAGTACGAGATTACATATTGCTGTGCAGACTTGTTACCTGCTTTGTATGCCTTCTCCTATATCTGATTACATGTCACATACCATTTGGTAGTTTAGCATTTTATCATATTTTTTATCTTAAGATGGAACAAGCTATGGAATTATGAAGAAAATCTAATTTCATTTCACTGAACCGCATTGTGGTATAATTTGTATTTGTTTTGATCAGAAAACATGTACTTAAGGGTATTGGATCTAAATACTGGTAGAAGGCAAGGAAAAAAATAAGGAAAAGGAGTTTTTATAGTAATAAAAATTGGTACATATTTTAAAATGTATTTATTATAAATACTCTCAAAATTCTCAGCATTTTTTGCAATAAAAATATCCTAAGTACTCAAATTACTGATATCATTTTGCAATAATATGAATCATGGGTAGGTAGTTCTTTTAAAAACTTGATTTCCAAAAATCTCCCTTCATTTTGAACTGGCAGAAAGACTATATCATATTCTTTTGCCAGCAAGAATGACTAAAACCAGCAACTTGTATCTGGGGCTACTGGATATGTTCCCACAGATGGATAAACTAACAAAATCTTATTAAGTATGTATTACATCGATCCAGACGTGTCTAAGAAATCTCAACTTTAATACTTTTTTTTTCTGGCTCTAGGCAATACATGCTTAATCAGGTAAGAAGATAACCTGAAAACAGTCAGATGGCTCTCTGTTGAAACATGCCTCTCCTACGAGTCTGCCAAAATTGCAAAATATCCTTCATTAGATGCCCTTTTAAGATAGTAATGTTTCTTATTAAAATATGAATTTATTAATAGGCATTAGTACCCTATTGCTAATTAATCAATTTTCCACTGACCAAAGGACCAGAAGACAATGAGAGACTAGGGTTAGACAATAGTAATATGTGAGAGAGTAACAAAGGCTTGAACCACTGGGCACTGCTAGGAGGAAGGTTCAGGTGAGGCAGCACAGAGGAGGGATCACAGCAAGGTAGACAATGTCCTGGGAACACAGTACTTTTAGATCCAAACCAAATCTCCATACTAGGTAATCACAAATGCTTATCGAGCCAGCAACCTGACCTGTGATATATACGTGCCCTGGAAAGGGATGAAGATTCTTATCTATGTGTCTCACATGTATTTCAACAATTTAGATTTACTTTGAAGAAAAGGTGTGAGGTAGAATGCCTCTCTACATCTGGACATGTAAATTGTCTCAATTTGAGCCAATAGTTGGGATAATAGTTGAGAGGTACAGAGCAAACAAAATTAAAACATGATGATTATAGTATTTTTTGAAAATTGTAATATTTATATGGTTCATCTCACAGCCCAGGCACAGAATAAGATTATGGAAGACAAGGATGTGACAGGGAAGGGTGAAAGCACAGACATGAAGGGCTGCTCAACTGGCCATGAAAGATGACCCCAGGTTGTTTCTGCTTATCCTTCCCGTGTAATATTCTCAGTAATGCCTCTTTCCAGGGAGTAAATCCTGGTGTCCATGTTCCTTTTTACAAGCAGAACATTCTATGCTTTTTATATGCAAAGGTCATTTCAGACTTGTTTCAAAATCAAGAAAGTGAATATGGTACAAATTCGTGAAGAGATATCTTGTCTAGATGGGCTTGGTGGTGCTTGCTTATCATCCCAGCACTGGGTAGGCTGAGACAGGAGGATCACAGCAAGTTTGAGGACAGCTTGGGCTACAAAGTGAGTTCAGGTCAGCCTGAACTGCATAATGAAGCCCAGTCTCCAAAAGATAGATAGATAGAGAGAGAGAGAGAGAGAGAGAGAGAGAGAGAGATATCTTGTCCAAAAATAGAACGGCCATCTTAAAAATAGAATCCAGTGTGTCAGACTGACTTTTTAAGTTTCACAACAGAAAGAAATTCTCACCCATTCATGAAATAATAATAATTAAGAATTTAGCATTACATCATATTACCAATTCCCTTTTACAACACTTAATTACCACATCTACAATATTCTTTGTACTTTTAACTTGTTATTTTGCTCTTAAGCCAACCTAGGAACTAATGAAAAGAAAACTGAGATACACATGCATTAATTTGTTCTGATTCACACAGGCGTAATCATTGAAGCCAGGTTAAAATATAGGCATGAGAGGGGAGTTCTTTATTTAAAAATAAATGTGACTTTGGGGTTTGTCTCAATGTACCCTCTGTAAATCTCTTTGCTGTCATTTGAAAAGTCTATAAAATGAAAGGGATGGCCCTGGAATTCATGTCTCTTTCTAGCATTTAAATTATATGACTCATTTCTGATGAGGAAGTAGAGAGTTAACTCTCATACTTCTTTGAGAGCACAAACATAGGTTCCTTATAGCAGAAATTTGTCATTGCATTATTTCACTTTGAGAAATGCAATCTAGGATACACAAAGTATAAAGATGAGGCATAATAGATGGGAATTTTTATCTGATATTTTTCTAATACAGCATACAATTTGGGAAAAATTTCAAGATCTAACAAAGAGAGATTGATGATTTCCATTTTGGTACATGATTGTATTCTTATTTATATTATGTTTTCAAAGAATAGTTAATACTATTTAAAAAGCTAAGAGTACAAAAGTAGGAATAAATAAAAGAATAGAGTCATTCATAAATGCAGTGCTAGACATGTTCCCATAATCTTAGCAGTTTGGGAGGCTGAGACAGGAAGGTTGCAAATTTGAACTCAGACTGGACAGTTTATTGAGACCTTGTTTAAAAAAAGGGGAGGGGTGAGGATTGTGAATGTAGTTCAGTGAGATGACCCTGTGTTCAATACCTAGTACCATAAAAATGCAGGTCAATCTAATCTTGATTTATATGTATGAGTATATATTCACGTGCTTATACTTTTAGAAGTAAATAAATATTTACTTTGTTTTTATGCTAACATAATTTTGGATGATTTACATTTCCAAATTTTTGTCCATAAACAGTACTTTTGCAGGAAGAAAATTTATACATTTTGGAAAAACATATTTGATATAATATCAAATTTCATGAAACAATGCTCTTGCTTCTGTTTCCTGTTTCTGATCACAGGAGAGAGTAGATAAGAACATAACACTGACTTTTTTTTGTTGTCCAGGAAGCACAGACCCTACAGGTTTTCCTGCATGGGAGGTGGCACCAGGGGAACCATGGCCTAAAATTTTGTTTGAGAGGCCCTGTGCAGTACATGTTTTGTTAAATAGATGGTCATCTGGTGGTGCCTTTTTAATAGCACGTAGCGTATTGTTTGCACTCAATAAATTTTAAGTCATGATAATCAATAATAATAATAATGAGGTGATAAAAATAATTAGATTCAGTAGCAGTGATGCAGTAGCTTTTTATGAGTTCCCAGTAGGGGAAAGCTAGTTGTGAGCAGAACTAGTAAAGCCATGGGGTTCATCATGACAGATCTTCCAGAACAGCCTGTGAAGCAGAACCAATCTCCTGTGTGCACACACATGGGCCTGCAGTAAGTTTGCAGCTTCAAAAATGGAGCTGGTAAAAACTACAAAAATCTGCCTGGTTCCAATAACCTCTGAATTGTATATTTGTTTTTATATGATAACAGTGTTTGAAAGATCTAAAAATGACCTGAACTAAGCTGTGGTATGTAGGCAAATCAGCTGTGAATTTGTTCCATCATTAGTCAAATATTCCTTAAAGAATCTAATCCTAATCTTTTTGTTGATGCTGCTATTTTTTGTTTGTTTGCTAGTTTGTTTTGCTTTGTTTTGCTTTGCTTTGCTTTGTTTTGTTTTGTTTTGTTGCTTTTGGTTTTTTGAGACTTGCCATGTAGTTCAGACTGGCCTTGAACCATGTAGCACAGACTCACCTCAAACTTGTAGCAAAACTCCTGTCTCAGCCTCTCAAGTATTGGGATTATAGGCAAATAGCACCTTTCTCAGCCTAATCCTAATCTTTTTAAACCTAACATTTTATCATCTTTCTTGCAGTCCATCTTATTAATGAATACTCATGTTAGAATATTTTATTTTGTACCTTCAATGTATTTATATATTTTTCCTTATGTGCTCTTGGCAAATTATCTATAAGATCGTTTACTTGATGCTTTTAAATTTCCCTGCGAAATAATTTTAGGAAGTAAGAGTTTCTGGAAGCAAATTCTTTTCCCTTTTCTAGAAAGCAGCTCTAAGATAGATGGAGGGGCCTTGAGACTTGATAATAAATTATTCATTTTTTCTATTTGTCGCTTTTCTAAGATTGGACCAGTATGTGAATACAGTTTTATTTTATTCATAGTATAATTTGATAATTGGGAAAGTATCTGGATCATAGGAAGCAGTCAATAGATTTTTTTTGAGTGAAACAAAAGAATATTTTGAAAAAATTACTCTCCTAGAAAACAAATCATTGTAAGTTTTATGAGCTACTTCCTTGGTTTTCAGAGATCTTTCACATCCATGAGAGTTAGTCAGGCTGCCTAGGGTGAAGAAGGCTGAACCGAGAGCACTCAGCACAAAGGTGCACTGTTCCTCATACTTTCTTAAAATGACTCACTTTCCCTAGCCTTTGACCTTGATCTGATTTTTTTCTTACATGAAATTGTGACATATCACCATTTTCGCTACTCAGTTTTTCTTTGATTGACAACATTGATTTTAAGCATGTTTAAACCCAAAACAGTTACATTTGACCAAGCTGGAAAAAAAAATGATTAACCCTACAGAGGACATTCATTAACTATGTTTTGTGTTAAATGAGATACTCTATTTGCACACCATCAGAAAGGGAATGAAATTTCTGGTGCATAAAATATCAAGTAAGAGACTTACAATAATAATTTCTATTATTCAGTATGGTCTCTTTGTTTTCAGTTAATACACTTAGGAAGTGCATTATGCCTTTACAGTGAACTTTATACAGCTGGAGACAGTAAAAATGAGGTATGCATATGTTGAAGAATTAAGATTATTTGGACATTCCCCTGACACCAATTGTAGATTTTTCTTAACGTCTCTGTTTCTATGAAAGTTAAGTAATAAAATAGATGGTCAAATAAAAATTTAAGAGGTTAGTCTCCTATCATTGAAACCATACTCCAAACTGAGCAGGCTTATCCACTCTAAAATGAGTATTTGTTCATCAAATGCTGTGTGTGTGTGTGCGTGTGTGCGTGTGTGCGTGTGTGCGTGTCTGTTTTTTCCAAGAGGTTGAACTTTTTTGAAGTATAAACTATTTAAATTGAAGTGCCTCGTACCAACTATCCTCACAGGTAGAGGGACAGGCTCAAGAATATCTTCGGACTGTTAGTTTATTATTTGAAGACTTACGTTTAAGATCTCTAATTTGAACAGGGCAATCTATTCTTCATCTACTTCACAGACTTGCACCTGTAATCCTCAAAATTAATCACAGACTTTTCCATCTGAAAGCGTCCTTAGGGATCAATTTACCAATCCCTGAGTGTAGAAACATGAAATTAATTTACCTCATATTCAGTAGCTGGTCATCTAATAAATTATGGGATCAGAAAAGTTTAAAAGCAGAAACTTGAGCTCTATATGTTGAATGTGAAATAGCAGCAATAGCAAAGAAAAATCAGTGCCCAGGACAGTCAACTTTTATATAATTTGGAACGAAAAATGATACTGAGTCTGATACCAAGTTGGTCAGGTGTCTTAAAGCATCAACTTTTACATGAGAGTAAATTGACAAGACTCCTCCTCACCACCTGTGTGTCTATTTCAGAGTCCAATTAAAATCATGTTTTCTTTAAAAACGCAGAGAAAGAAGGAAGTGTCTGGGCACGTAAGGGACATCAGTCGTCTGGTTCTGCAGACAGGTGCATTTCTCATGCCCTGGGGAGCTGTGACGTTAGCTTCACTTTATTAATTGAGGTGACTGTAGAACCATGATATCCACTTTTTATCAATTTCTTCCTGGAAAGGTGATGCAGGAGGGAAGTGGACATTCCACAGTTAAGCAGGAAAGAAGAAAAAAATACTTTTTTTTTTGCTTTATCGCATTCTAATTAAGCATGATGGAAGTGAAAGTTCCTACAGCAATGAAGCAGGCTCGGTACACTGACAAGGTCAATTATCTCCTGAGAAGCTTTGCACCAGCAAGGATTAATAATATGACTAATAGTAATTGAATGTGAGTTCATTGAATTTTATTTCTTATTTTAAAGTTCTCTGGGAGGGTGTGCACGCCATGGTGCCCAGAGAGTGATGGATAGAAGAGATGGAATCACTAATAAGCCCTTAGACCCGTCAAACCCACTGGGAGCACAAAAGAATGCAGGTTTGATTTGCTTTCTTGGTTTCTAGTCACCAATATCACCCTACTAAGGACTGGCAGGGAACTGAAAAAAGGCTAGTTTTATAATGCAATTTGTTCTACAAATGAAGAAAGTGCTAGAGACTTCATATTTATGAATTTAGAATTTCCGAAATGAAACTAACTGCAAGGTGTCACTTAAGGCAAATTAAATAAAGTTGATTTGTACAGAAAAAGAAAATGGTAAGTCTTAGTTTTTAATGGCCAATCATGTCACATTAGTTCCCCCCCTTCTCTCTAATTCTCTCTCTCTCTTACTGGGGCTTTTCTTATGAATTTTTATGCTTATAGAGAGGACTTATTTTGAAGTTAGCAGATGTAAGTTAAAAATTGAACTGATTTTTTTATCCAATTTCTTTTCCTTGTATTTGGTATCACTTTTATTAATGAAGTTATCTTACTTCCATTCACTAATCTCATGAATTCACTGCGGAATTGAGAAGGAATATTAGAGATTATATAATTATAAAGCAGAGAACACCAATAGAACAGTTTTTGTTTTTGAAATGCTGAGTATAAAAATATCATGTAACATTTTGTTTAACAAATCATTTGTTTGAAATGCTCTTCTTTAAAATTACATTTAAAATTAATGCTACCTTCATAAGTAAAAAGAAAAAAAGTGAAGGTTTCCATAGTTGCAGTAAGAATCACAAAAGACTTTAAAGTGATTTGAGGACAGTCTTTGACATTCCAGAGGCAGCATTATATATAAGATTTTAAACATGGTATCTCTGCCAGGTTAATCTCTCTTTAAATTTTCCTACCCATTCTAGTTATAGATGCAACTCTTTCCTCTGAACCAGGTAATAATGGCTCTACTAATATTAATTGTAAACTAGTAACGATCTTTATTATTTGTATCACTGTCATAGTGTAATTAATTATAATTTTTATACTTTGCAAAGTACCAGACAAGGCAGAATGTGTAGTAGGTGCTAAATATGTAATCTAGCAACCTATTCTCCAACTGGTTCCATGTTTTGGCTGTGAAGAGAACTCAGTGATGGGCACAAGCAAGGTTCATGAGGAGATACTTTTCTATATATGGTCTTGATGCTTCTAGAACATCATCTTGGTAGAGCAAATGATTATTATGCTAGGGAGACAGGTAGGAAAGGTAGGATATGATACCTACTATTCAAAACTGACCCACCATAGCAGAGTGGTGGTGTGAAGGGGTAAGGGAAGAAACAACTTTCACTGTGAAGAACAAGAAGAAGAAGGAGGAGGAGGAGGAGGAGGAGGAGGAGGAGGAAGAGAAGGAGAAGAGGAAGAAAAAAGAAGGAGAAGAAGAAGAAGAAGAAGAAGAAGAAGAAGAAGAAGAAGAAGAAGAAGAAGAAGAAGAAGAAGAAAGAGAGAGAGAGAGAGAGAGAGAGAGAAAGAAAGAGAGAATCATGAGTGGTAAAACAAAGTCATAAGCCAGTCTCCTCCAGAGGCACCAGAAGTTGAAAGCAATGAAGAAGGCGCTGGAGAGGTTAGTGCCATCTGTAAGTTTTACATATTGATAGCTTAGAGGAGAAATGATTACAATGATTCAGAAATACTGATGAGAAAGTCAATACTTAAGGAAAGGAAGATTTAACTAGAATATGTATCATTGAAAGTATTGTTCTCTGCTGTACTCATTTCCTCAGTTATCTGTTGATCTTTCACTTAGTGTCGTCCAGAAACACTTAGAAGTTCAGAGTCCAATGATAAAGCTTCGGATACACAACTGCCCAGTGATTTTTGTCGTATTTTCACTATTTGTGAATGGGGTTGGCAACTGCAACTGCCATGAAGTGACAGCAGTTGATGGCTAGAGTATTAAAGTCAGATGCGTGTGAGTCGGGTTCAGAGAAAATATATTGAGAAGGATGCAACCCTTCCAATTTAGTCACATATTTCACTCTTCGATTTTCAGAACCTGAATACCTGGAGTCTCTGTTGAAACACATTGCAGTATCCCTTCACCCGTGTCCTTCAGAATGTGATCTGACATTGCTTTCTCCAATTCCCATTTTCTCAGGTAAATGCATAGCGTATCAGGAAAGGGTATTTATTTTAGTGTAAATAGAAGTTGGATTATTTTGTGCATCATGCCTGTGTGTTTTACCTCTTCCCTTTCTTTATGTCTTTCTATGAAGAGCATTAACATTGGAATTCTAAGAATCCAGGCAGGAATCTTCTTAGTTACCATAATAGAGAAAATAACATGTTGAGTTCAGATTAACACTCTGTGCTTCTATTTAGAAATATACATGGCTGAAATGATGTTTAACCTTTTTGTTGTTTTTACATAGTATGTTTTTGTCCATAAAGAAAGGCTCTATATTTCCACGCTTTTCCAATCCTCTTAGATAATAAGGACTGAACTGGGAAGAAGAAGAAGCACAATTGACACAGGACGCTAGCAGGCATCCTTTTATGCATGCTTGGTGGTTAAAATGTGAAAGCTTTCTTTCACCAGTGACTAAATATTAGAGCCCCGATGTTAGATTTCTTCTGTTACCTAAAACCCTCTGCTTCATTTTCAAGCCTTTCTTTTCAGAGAAAGGACAAACCAAAATTTCCTTCCCTCTTTTCTATAAGTATAGTACATTTTCTTTGTATTTTTCTCCACTGTAGTCCTAAAAATTTAGACTGTTAGGCTACTTGATATGAAAAACTCTACATGTGGTGCTGGGAGGAATCTAGTTAACTTTGATTAGTGCATAAACATTGGCTTTTAATTATATATCTGCCATATATTACGCATGTTTTGGGGTAAATCATGTATATTTTCTCAGTCTCATACATCATCTTTAAAATTTTAATATTATCCTATATTCCAGATTGCAAGACTTAAAGGCAATAATCTATGTAAAACACTTAGTTTCAAGAAATTTAAGAAACAGATATGGTAAAGGTCCAAATTCCTTTAACATAAAGCGAATGCATCTACCTAACATTGAATGTGATGATGGAGCAGGCAGTAACCTTGTGCTTCCTCGAGGGTACATAGCTCATATAATATTGTATTGCCAATGTCCATGTATGAAAGAATAGAAAAATGAGGCTTAAAATAATCTTTCTTGTGCCCTAAATTACACTGATGACTGGAATGATTATGACCCCTTGATTTCAGAGAGCTACTCTCATTTACTGGAGCTTATTTTATAGGCATTACTAGTGGATTGAATAGAGAAGTAAGACATGCATTTTGGTGAAGCACTGTAACAAAGAGTAGAATAACATTCATGCCCACACAAACACTGAAAAAGGTGAAGAACTGTTAAGAAAGTCACCTTCGAATGAAAACTCTTCAAGGTAGAAAACTATGTGATACAAAGTGAGTTCTTCCTTTCCACAAAAATATGAATATTTAGGACATCTTTTGAATTTGTGCTGTTCCACATACACAGGAATTTATTTTGTTGAATGTATTTTCTTGCATTTAGGTTGCTTCATATACAATATCATAATGGAAGAACTCATTGGAGAAGCAGTAAAGCTCATGTTTGTGTCAGTTATAGCAATGTTTCACTTACAGATAGGTAATTTCCCAACAGCCTCAGTTCTTCTGTATTATGTTTTCTAAGGAAGATCCGAGGGTGGTGTACAAAAGCAAAAACCAAACAATAAGACATTTTTTTAAAAGGAAAGGCTCTTAGTAGAAAGGGAAATAGCCATGGTCTTAACTCTTTTGAATGGGTAAAGTATACCGCTTCCTTAAGCCTTTACAATTCTGCATAAGGCAATACAGCAGATTAGAGAAGATTTACTGATAAAGACATGAAGTGACTGTTGACAGAGGCATCCAAGGAACTAGTAGAAATTATAATATGAATACAGTGGCATTGCATCTGCTCTATAGATTTAGATGGCTGAGAACCTGAATCTCATTCATCTTGATGATTGAGATGACAAGATAATGTTAGATTATTCTCATAATTACCTACTGAAGAAAGTGGAGGCATTAGTTACTTTTGTCTTTCAATTTGTTTACATTTGTTCTGTATGGATTCTCAGAAGAAAATAAAATTGATGGAGGAAATGTTTTTGAGTCTGTATGGTAGATGACTGCCTTACTGTCATGTTATTCCATCATGAGGATACCCTTTAAAAGAGTGGTTGAATAGGTCTATAAATAACAAACCGTGTTGAGTTCCAATGTGCAAAGTGATAGACATGGAATTGTTATGTCAAATAAGGAGTGGTGACCAAAATTGATATCATACTATACTGGTCCCTATTTGAAATCGATGGCCCATGTGCTCTGTTTTA
>RJWT010025858.1:0-16004 GCA_004365215.1 Cuniculus paca | reverse complement strand
AAAAAAAAAAAAAATTGTGGGGACAAGAAGGGGAGATAGGCAGGGACATAAAGTGGCTGACAGGGCATGGCTGATATGGCAGATGACTATAGAAAGGACCACCTGCTTACTAGAAATCGCTCTTTGTGGAAGCTTTGTAGGTGCAGAATGGTTATTCTTCAGACCTGCTGAAGACTAACCCCCTGAAAATTCCATGGCCTTCAGCTCTCCTTAGTGACAGCTCATGCTAACAGCTTGTCTCAGCAGCAAGGGCTAAAACCTGATTGGTTTAGAACCCCTATAAAAAAGGGCAGAGCAGATACCATCCTGAGCTCAGTCCCAGCTCTGCCAGGCAACTTGTTGCTTGACAGCTTTGTCCCCACCTTCAGTGTTGTAAGTAATCCGCTGCTGTGCAATACTTGCATTTTCTGAGTTCTGCACCCAGCACCGAAGGGATCTCCAGTTTGAGTCAGTCTTGCCTCGCCCCTTGCATTCCTCACTAGGGTGAGGGAACAAACCAGAAAGGTGCAGGGACTTTTCACAAGATCCCTAGCCTCTGAGACCCTTGTCTGATGCAACAAAATCATCCAGGAGACACTTTATTTAGGACTTAAGCTATCAAGGGACAATGGTATACAGAAACTAAGAAGATATGGGTCACTGTTTATAGAAGGGAGAAAAAAAAAAGCAGACTCGTGTGTCACAGACACCAGACACATTCTGTTTGTCATAGGGAGGGAAAGCACCCCCGCCACAGACAAGATTGGAAGAAATGTGAAATGGTTGTAGAGAGGCAGCATCAAGAGAGGTTGCAGTGTGGAGTCATCGGGGTGAGACCTGAGACTCAAGCTTGGCCCAGCCAAAGCAAAAGATCTCACAGAGCAGTTGTAGGGAGTTTATGTAGCTGGGGCCAACTATAAGACATTTAGGATGGTTGAAGTTGTCAAAGATGGAAATTTTAAAAAAATGTATCTTCTTGCACAGCACTGGGTACTTCTCAGTGGAGGTTCCTGAAATGATCCTTCAAATATCTGTATGACGTGTATGGTGTTCTCTTTCCATTTCTGGTACAGAAATGTGCTCCTATACCTCATCTTGCTTGAAAAAAAGAATAAAAATCATAGAACTGGGCTCAGTGGTGTGTATACATGTAGCCACAGCTATTTAAGAGGCTGAGGCATGTGAGTTGCTTAACTCAGAATCCTAGGGCCAGCCAGGGAAACACTGCAAGAACTCATCTTAAAAAAAGTACATGGTGGGCTGGGGATCTAGCTCAGCGGTCTAAGTGCCTGCCTGTCAAGCACAAGGTCATGAGTTCAATCCCTGGTGCTGCAAAAAAAAAAAAAAAAAAAAAAAAGTACATGGCTTATGGTACAAAAAAGGGATTTAATACAATACTCAAAAACTTTATCTAGGACATATGAGAAAACAAGATGGAAATCCAGTAGAAAATATTAGCTGACTTTTATACATATTAAATGGTTAAAACACAGAAATGCTGTATCTATGAAGACATCTACATGTGATTGTGTATTTGTCCATGACCTGACTGTGATATTTCCTGTATTCACCCGTTTCTTGCAGACAATACTGCACATAAGCAAACTGAAGTTCACATTATGCAGATTTTTTAAAATATTTCAGTCATGTTGGCATAAGTTTGCATTTTCAACACAATATGCTGATTTCCTAAGCCATGTCGAAGTGAGGCTCAGTGGCTTTTTCAGACATGGATTTCAAATGCACTCATCCTCAAAATGGGTATGACAGGCTGGAGATTTACCAGCTGTCTATGGGTCAGGTATTGGATTCTGATGATAGCTCTTCTAGAAGTTAAAAGCTCCATTTGAATGGGGGCCTACATAGTTAACTAGGTCATAACCCCAAGTCCTACACCCTAAAGTGAACCTCCAATAAGAAAACCTTCAGGTCCAGAAACTTGCTCTATCTTATATTTCCAAAGAATTCAGGCAGATGAAACAATGTCATGCTAAATCATGGGCCAGTCATTGCTAGCTATGACAGAGGATTTGATTCTACTAAATTCTTTATCTACAGCTCATCATCAATGGGATAACACCTTCTGGCAAGTATAACAGAAAAATTGAGACATCCTACTATAATTCAGATACAAAAGCAATAAAGAGGTTGATACGGCCCAAAGGCCCCACACAGTCACTTTTTTTCCCCCACCACAATGTTTGTTGGAATCATGCCAGTTAAATTCAGGTGCTTTTCTTCTTACAGGAACACAGAAGCTAAATGCCTACCTGTGGCAGGCTGTAACAGCTTCTGGATAATCTTGCTACCTCCTGGTTTGGGCTTTGAGGAAAGGAATTAAGGGTTGGTGGGTGTTAGAAGTTGGTGAAGGAGTCGGTCAAAGAACATGGGAAAGTTTATTCCCTGTGGGCCCTTGCCCAAGGCCTGTCCCCTTTCCTGTGCGCCTCCTAGCATAGAAAAGTGCTGGGCTCCATGGTTTTCCCTTTACAGCCCTCTGCAGAGACTGCAGCTCTGCCCTATAACCCTTGGCGGTTTTTAACCACCGCTGTATTCAATGTAACTTGCCCCTGAGGGACCAGTTATTACGGTTACTTGGGTGCCTGTATCCACTACGGCTGTAGAAGTTTAAGACCCTTCCTTCCTGCAAATCCCCCAACATATTCAGACTCGTGTAACGGAATCCTATCCCCTTAATGATGGGGAAACCTCACTCACAACTTAAAGCAACTGATGTTGGGGTAGATGGAAAGCGAGGTATCAGTCACGAATGGGGAGAGTATTTCTATACCATGGAGACATGTTTACTTTTACGGCTGAACAGTGCCATAGGTGCTTGGTCCACCTAAATCCTTCTACCAGCTTCAAGGACCCTCTAATTCTTCCTCCTTATCCACGGGAAGAGAACAAATAACAAGTTGCCTGTTTTAGCACTTCTCTGTACTCACTCAGCAAATCACCTTCCCTATGTTGAAGTTTCTAATCAGTGAACACAATACACCTCTTTTATTTAGGTCTTCTTTGATTTTCTCATGATCATTTTATAATTTTCAGGATAAAATGCTGGGTTTGTCATGTTGATACCTAAGTACTTCCTTTCATGGAGCAACTGTAAAAGAGATTGTGAATTTGTGTTCACATATTCCTTGCTAGTATACAAAAATATATTGTGTCCTTTATCTTTTTGTATTTGTTTATTCTATAAGATACAATATGAGGGTCGAGGATTTAGTTCAGCAGCTTAAGTGCCTGCCTGGCAAGCATGAGGTCGTGAGTTCAATCCCCAGTACCAAAAACAAAACAAACAAACAAAAAAACAGTATCATCTGTAAATGGTAAACACTTTTCATCCTAATCTGTACAATTTTAATTACTTTTTTGAGGGTGCCTTGCTACACTGGCAAAAGTTTCCAATACTGTTTTTTCTTTTTTGGTACTGGGGATCAAACTCAGGACCCTGTGGCTGCCAGGCAGGTGATGTGGCAGTGTGTTCTATCTCTGGCCCTCCAATATTGTTGAATCAGCAGTATAAATGACAACCTTTTCTTATTCCTGATTTTAAGGGGAAAGCATTTAGTCTTTCAACATTCAATATAATAGCTGTATGACTTTTTGCAACCAAATTAAGGAAGTTTGCTTTCTACTCCTCAACTACTGGGCTTTCCTTTTAATCACAAATGGGCATTAGACTTGATCAAATAATTTTTCTACATCCATATGTATGGTGATGTTTCTTCTTTAAACTACTGAGGTGCTGGATTACACTGACAGGTTTTTACTTTACAGATATATTTTTAATGTTACGCCTGCCTTGCATACCTGGAATCAATGGTTAGAGGAGGAAAAAATAAGTGCTGAGGTGGTGGGTCATGCCTGTGATCCCAGCACTTTGGAGGCTGAGGCAGAAGGACAGGTACAAGTTTGAGGCCAACCTGGGCTATCTACTCAAGGCCAGCTCAAAACCTCTCCCCTCCAAAAAAGTGGTGAGGGGAATGAAAAACAAAACAAACATAAATGGCTAAAGGATCTGTAGTGCCAGTTCCCACTTAACCACACTGATTGGTATTTTTTCAATTGTTATCTTAGTTGTGCTAAAGATTTAGCAGTTCACTATTTTTTATGACTTTTACAAAAGCTTTTATTTCTAAAACGTGGCTTAATCACACCTGAAATGTGCTAAGCTGGTTTTGGAATTGATCTTGCAACATCAAGCAATCAAAGGATGAGCAGTCAAGGATCCCAAGCCTGGGCACCAAGATGTCAGTCCTGAGGCAACTCAATCTACAGAGTTTTTCTTTATCTGTTGTTTTCTATTTCCAGTGGGTTGTGGTGTAATGCTCTGTATAACAGAGAGGCCCAACTTTGAGGAAGAGTGGCAGCCTACATCTTCTGCTTTTATGGGCTTAATGATATGGCCTGGCTTGGTGACTACCTTGGGGGTAGTGAGCTTTTGGAAGGCCCTCTGGGTGTTCCACAAAGGCCCTATAGGGGTCTGGATGGTCCTTTCAAATTGTTGATGGTGAGTGAATGGATATGGAAGCACCTGTACTTGATGAGCTGCTGCATGGATGTTGGGCTTCTCACTGATAATTACATTTGGCAAATTCTTGTCTTTTCTTGGAGGACCTTCAGGGGCTTTAATGAGGAACCGGCGTCTTTTCTTGGCACTGGGCTTCAGGCCTACACCACCCCACATGCCCCAGCCAGGCAGCATCGGGTCCGCATCCTTTGGTTTATTTGCCTCCACAGCTTCTCTCTTCTCTTTCAAGAAATCTCTGATGACATCATCTCCAGCAAAAGCTTCCCTTATCATCTGCTTTAGGTTTCTCTCCTCATCTTCCAATTCCTCTATTGTCGTGGGAATGGCCAAAGACTTTATGAAAGGAGATTTTGTAGTTAGAAAGTTCTGGAGGTCAATCATTGGCTCCTTTTTCTTCCCCTTAGGGGAATCAGTCTCGTTATTTGGGTTTCTCTTCATTTGCTCCCATTTTAACAAAGGTCTAGGAAGTGCCTTATTTTGAAAATATTCTTCCTTGCTCGGATCTAGTTCTTGTACTCTCTCTGGCCTCCAATGTAACAGAGATTCTTCTTCTTCTGAGGTACATTCCTCTCTCTGGACCTGGAGAATAGTCCCTACTGGACTCAATGTTTGCGTGCTGGAGTGATGGGTCTCTCTGAGTTTCTGATTCAATGCCCTCAATTTGGCTAATATGTCCTGGCTGCTAGAATCTTTTGTTTCTTGGTTTTCCACTGGCTCAGTGTCCTGGTTTAGCTGAAATCTTTTTCTAAGGGGTCGTCTTTTCCCAAGTTCTTTCAACAAAATTTCTTCCTCTGCTGCTGGTCTTTCATCTTCCTCACTTTTAGAAAACTTTTGGACAACAGGCTCAGGTAGTTGTTCAGGGCCTGGCTGGATTTCACCCTCTTTTGTATTGCTATTACAACTCCTAAGCATCCAAGGATTTGGTTCATCTGCACACATCTGTACTTCATTCACTACATCAGGGACAAGAGGTTCTTCCTCTTTGGCAACACTCTTCTCTTCTTCACGCTCTGAGATTACCTGGAGTTTCTGTGTCAGTTCTTTGTTCTTAGCCAACTGTTCTTGCACAGCTTGGCGAGACTCCAAGTCATATCTGGCCATAATTGTTCTTGACTTGGCCCATTTCCCACTGTTTTGGTGCTTAAGACTCATTCGCTCCATCATTCGGGCCTTTTCAATTTTTTCCAGTTCATCCAATGCAGCAGTAGGATTCACCTTCCACAGCTGATCAAAGTCTTTTAGCGCTTTCTTGACCTTTCCTTTCTTTAAAATTTTGTGATACTTTTTACTTTTGATTTTCTTCTCTCTTCGAGCCTTGGCTTCATAGTAGGACTGCAGAGCCCGGGCCCTCTGAAGTTCTGCTCGGTGCATCTTAGCCTCTTCCAGGCTCATAGCTTTGAGAGAGGCCTTTTCCATGGGAGTCAATAAAGGGTCTGTCACTGGCTGCTTGTTTTTATGAAGAAGGTTAAAGATTTCTTGCTCGAGGGGGGTTCTTGCCTTCCAACCACTGAGGACAAGTTCAATGGGAACAAAGGCTGACTGCTCCTTCTCTAGGGGAAACACCAGCTGCTCTGCTTGCCAGTTCCTGAGAACAACAGGGTCCCATTTGGAGAGGGTTTGTGATGTTTTATTGAATGCTATTTCTCTGTGGATCTGTTTAACTTCTTCTTTGTTAAGGGGTAACTCCAGAGTCTTCTTGGATTTAACTCTATTCAGTTGCTTTTTCACAGCAGCCAATGAAGACGAAGTTCTAACAGGCTCAAGAAGATCTGAAAGGACCAGCTTTTCTCCTGATCCTTCAGAACTCACATTGAATTCTGATACCTTTAAACTAGCCTCAGACCGCTCAGCCAATTTCCACCTATTCTCATCAAGAGAACTGACTGCCTCCAGGAGCTTTTGATGCTTTCTCTCTCCATCACTGTCTTCCTCATCTTCACTAGCACGCAAGGGGTAGGTGTTTGATAAATCCAAAAGTTCCTCCTGCTGGCTTAAAGTCAGAAGACCCTCTATAGTCTGGATAGCATTCATCTTGGCAGCCTGTATTAACTATATGGGTCAAGAATGGAAGCCAAAAGCTTTATCTATTTTTCAGGAACCATATTTTCATTTCACGGATTTTCTCCATTAGTTCTCTCTTTTCAATTTCACTGATTTTTGCTTATGATCTTGTCTTAGTCCATTTTCTATTCCTGTAATAGAACATCTGAGAGTAAGTAATCATAAAGAAAAGAGGTTTATTTTGGCTCATGGTTCTACTCCAGTGTCTGTCCAGCCTTTGGTGAGGGCCATATTCTGTTACATGCATGGAAAAGCAGAAAGGGAAGTAGGTACATGCAGAAAAGAGAATAAAAGAGGCACAGGATTTGACCCATTTTGTAACAATCTACTCTTGAAAGAAATTGACTCCTACAAGAAATGCAACTCATTAATAAGAGTAGACCCTGAGAACTTCTTAAAGGCCCCACTACCTCTCAACACAGTTACATTGAGAACCATAACTTAACATAAAGTTTTGGTGCGAATAGGTCATACTGGAACCATAGCAGTTCCAGTTAATATTTTCCACATCTAGTTATTTTGAGTGTATTTCGTTCTTATTTTGCTTAAGTTTCTTGGGGTAGTAACTTAAGAGAATTGACTTCAGACCTTTCCTTTGTTTCTAATATCAGCATTTAGAGCTATAAATTTCTTTCCAAGACTGTTTTAGCTACATCTCACATATTTTGATATGCTACACTGATATTTTCCATCATTCTATATACTTTAAAATTTTTCTTTGAGCTGAGCATGGTGGCACATGCTTCCACTCCCAGTGCTCAGGAGGCTGAGGCAGGACTGCCCCAAGTTAGAAGCCAGACTGTGCTACATAGTGAGCTCAAAGCCAGTCTGAAGTACATAACAAGAGCCTGTCTCAAAAACATTTTCCTTTGAAGCTATCTTTTATTCACAGGTTAGATGTATGTCCTTTCAAGATTTCCTGTTGTCTTTTATACTACAGTGGTACCTTGGTTCGCAAACTTTGTTCCACAATTTTGGTAGAGAACTGCATTGTTCTCATACAGAAACACTGTGAACTAAGGTATTACAATGAGCCTTACAAGGAAATTTGATTCAGTTCACAACCAGAATAATGAAACAGTGTTCATGAGCCAAGGTACTACTTTACTGGTTTCACGTTTTATTCCATCATGATCAGAGAAAACAATCCAAACACTTTTTACCATTTTAAATTTAATGAGGCTTATTTTATGATCCAGTATAGAGTTACCTGTGTATTTTCCCTTGGTACTTTAAAAATGTATTCTGTTGTTTTGGTATGGAGTGTTCCAAAATCTCAATGAGATCCTCTTGGCTGATTCAGTTCTATATCCTTTATTATTTAGTGGGTCTACCTGTTATTGTGATTAGGGATGGATTTTCCTATTCCTAATTATTGAATAGTCTATTTCACCTTTTATTACTATTAAGTGTTTACTTCATATATTTTGAAGACCTGCTGTTTGATGTGCACATATTTAGGGTTAAGTCATCTTCTTGGTGGTGGAACAATCCTTTTATCATTATGCAATATCTTTTTTTCTAGTAATGCTCTGAAATCTATTTTATCTGTTAAACCTATTTATTAATGTAGTCACTCCTGCTTTTAATATTTGTACTGCATATTACTTTCCATTTCTTTAAATTTAACTTTTTTTTTTTGGTTGGGTCTCAGTCACTTTCTTTATCCCTGAGACACGGTATCTGACACAACTTACAAGAGGTTTATTTTGGCTCACACTTACAGTCTATGATCAGCTGGCTTCAAGGCAGGAATGGTATGCCAGTGGGGAATTGCTCACATCATGGCAGCCAGAAAACAGAGAAGCGATAAACCTGGGAGGGAGATACACCCTTCCAGGTCATGCACCCAGTGATCCTCCTCTTCTGCTTGGACACCATCTCCTTATAGCAAGTTAGTTATATTGCTGGATAAGCCCCGTCTTTGAGCACATGAGGCCCTTAGAGGACACCCTTTGTTTTATTGCTTTTTGTTTTTTTGGTACATGTTTGCAGTACAGGAAGTTTACAGTAATTTTGGGGAGTGGTTACATTACATAATACAACTTGCTTCTGTTTTTCCAAAATCTCCTTCTCCTTCCTTCCCTCCTCTTTTAAATCCTCTTTCATCATTTTCATTCTTGTTGATATTATTATTAGCTCATGCTTATGAGACACAATGTTTATATTTACCGAATTTATTAAGTTTCTGTACATGGCCTATCTTTATTCTACTTACTTCCCCTTCCCTTCCCCCTCTCCTCTCACCCACATTCTCTGGGATCCCTTCTCATTTGCAAGAGATCTATCCCATTGTTTCCTCCTATCCATTCTTTACTTTGCTGTTTGTAATTTGCTTCACCCAAATGAGAAATAATACATGGCATTTAAACTTGTGTGGCTGGCTTATTTCCCTAACACCGCATTTTCCAGGTGCATTCATTTTCCTACAATGTCTTGAATTTGTACTTCTGTATAGCTGAGTAGTATTCCATTACATACTGCATTTTCTTTATCTACTTGTCTGTTGATGGGTATACAGACTACTTCCAGGATTTAGCTATTATGAATTGTGTTGTTATAAACGTTGATATGCATGTATGGCTATAGTATGATGTCTTTAACTCTGGGGGAAGATACCTAGGAGGGAGATAGCTTGGTCACATGTAATTTCTAATTTTAGTTCTCTGAGGAATTTCCATAGTGGCTGTACTCATTTACATTCTGGGGGACATTTTTTTTCTTTCTGGTACTGGGCATTGAACTCGCGACCTCTCACTTGCCAGGCAGGTGCTTACACCACTGAGCTAAATCCCCAGCCCCTCTGGGGGACATTCTTAATGCAACCCATAAAAGGTTAGCTAGTTTTATGTTATCCAGGTGGCCTCTAACTTCTAACCTCAAGACATTCTCCTGTCAGTCTCCTGAGTTACTGGGACTACAGGGGTGCACAGATGTGCCTATCTTGTTGATTTAAAGTAAGCTTTTTATAAACAGCAGAGTTGGACCATTTTAATTACTTATAAGTCAAATTATTTAAATACAGGGTGACCAAAACTTGTAGGTTTTTTGGTAAATTTTTATAACAGAAAATATAAAAATGACATGAGTGCACTTTGATTAATAATTGCTTAAAATGACACCCAACTGAGTGATCCTTGGGATAGTCAGTATGTAAACAAATGCATTGCCCAAGTGATGCTCAGGGTAAACTGTTAAGTGGTTAAAAATTCACTCTCAAAAGTAAAAAAGAGCTGGGGATGTAGCTCAGTGTGAAGAACTTGAGTTCATTTCCCAGTATGACCATCCTAATCCATTCTACCAATCTTTTATCTTTTAATTGCTGTGTTTGGACAATTTTCATTTAAAATAATTATCAGTAAGAGCACAAATGTTATTTTTAATCTAAGAAATTCATTAGGATAGTCATTTACTCTTTTTAAAAATTTTTCACTTTTTTATTATTTTTGTTTTGAGACAGGGTCTCACTTTGTAGTGCAGGCTCGCCTTGAACTCACTATGTAGCCCAGACTGGCCTCAAACTTGTGGTGAGCCTCCTGCCTTAGCCTCTTACAGGTGTGTGTCACCACTCCCAGCATTTACTCCTCCTTTAATTCATTCTGATGTTCTGTCTTTTCTGAAGTTTTAAGACTTCTGTCATCATTTCTTTATATTTCTCATTAACCTTTTTTTGATTATTCTTTAACAGCATGTTTGCTAGTAACAATGCTGCTGGTTATTCTTCACCCATGCTCCAATTATTTTTCTTTATGAAATGTGTGCATCTCCTGGTTTTCACTGTTTCAGATCAGAAATTACCTAATCTTCTAATTTATCTTGCCCTATGTGTCTTTTCTTTCTTCTTTCAAGACCTTTTTTCTTTATTTTTAGTCTTCAGAAGTTTAACTTGCCTCCTTTGGGTTTATTTCCCTAGTTTCTTGAATATATATGCTCACACTGTCAGGATTTTGTTTTCTGTTTTCGTTTTTGCCCCATTTGGGGAATTTTCAGCCATTACTTCTTCAAATATTTTCACTTCTACTCTCTTTTCTTCTTCAGGGAGCACAGTGTAAGCTTTGTAGTTATTGTCATTTTAATAGATCCCTGAAACATGGTTTTTTAATTCAATCTTCTACAAGTGCCCTATTCTGATGACCAAGCCTTCAACACATGGCCTTCAGGACACACACCATAACAAGCCATAACAAGTTATTATACTTTTCAGCTCCAGAATATACTTTTAGCTCTTCTTTAATACTTTTTTTACTGATATTGTCTATTTGATCATACCAGTATATCATTCTCTTGGTTTGCTCTCATTTTTTTCTTTCTGGTTGCCTTTAACTCTTAAGTACATATAAATTAGTCAATTTAATATCTTCATTTAATAAATCCAATACGTTTGTCAGAGATGCATTCTACCATTCCTTTGAGTGGGCCATGTATTTCTGTTTTTTATGTCATTCAATTTTCACTGATACTGGGTATTGTTAATATTACAATGTGATCTCTTTGAGAATCAGATTCTCCCATTTATCCATTGTTTGCTGTTTCTTGTTGAGGTCAGCAGTTACCAGTTTGGCTACTTTTTCAAACAACAGTTAAATCCCCAACTTAGGAACACTAGAGTTACGAAACTTTCACAGCTGTACTATGTAAGACTCACTTTTTGGTGTACAAACAAATTTGACTCACAAACATTTCTCCCAGAATAGAACTCATTTCTAAGTTGGGGACTTGTATCTTGCAGAAATTATATAGTAAGTCTCTGACTTATGAATATTTGAGTTGAGAACTTTCACAGGTGTACTGTATTAAGACTCACGGTTGGATTACAAATGAATCCAACTTACAAAAAATTCTCCCTGAATGAAAGTTGGAGATTTACTGAATTCTTTGTAGTGTGTTGTCACTGACCTTTCAGATCCTTTTCTTCAGTACATACAATGGTACCTCAGTTCACGAACTTAATTCATTCTATGATTCTGGTTGTGAACCAAACTAATCACAAACCAAATAAAATTTCCCCAAGAGTCAACGTAAATAAGGTTAATTTGTTCTGATCCCTACAAATGTCACAAGCTGATTTTGGTTATGAACAAAATCAAATTTTCCCATAAGGTTCAGTATAAATAAGGTTAATCCACTCTGAACCATATGTATTTTTTTAACCACAAAATATGAAACAAAGTACAGTATAGTATGAAGAGAGGAAACACTAACCTTGCTTGAGGCGATTTCTGACACGGAGGACAGGAAGGTGTGTGTGTGATGGGGAGTTATTGATTGGAGGGAGAGTATCCCTCCAGAAGGCCATTGGGGAGATCTTCTTCAGGGGTTTCCTCTCTTCTTTGTCTCTTAGCTGAAGAGACAAAAACTCTGCCTAACGGCACTTGTTTTCTCCTGTGCTGCATAACCGTCCAGAAATGAGAGACCACATAATCGTTCATCAGATTCAACGCTCTGTTTGTTACATTTACGTTGGGGTGGTGCTTCTCAAAGAAATCCCGGCACCCATTCCATTTGTCCATAATGGATTTTATCCCATTACTGTTAACCTCTTCCCTATCTTCCTCTTTCTCAGTGGAATACGCCTCAACAATCGCCTTTTGCTGCTCACTCTGCCCTGGAAATGCCTTTTCCTTCTTCGTGATATAAGTTCTATTTGGCATTTTCTTCCAGAAGAGCCCTGTTTCATCACAGCTGAACACTTGCTGAGTGACATATCCTTCTGCCTGATTCATGAATTCTGTGAATTCTTTCTTGTAGGCTTCTGCAGCAGCCTTGTTAGAACTAGAAGCCTCCCCATGTCTTATCACACTGTGGATGCCACTTCTCTTGCGGAATTTATCAAACCACCCTCTACTGGCTTTAAATGCATCACCTGTTGCACTGGTAGAAGGGTTTTCTTGCAGTAAATCACTGTGTAATCTTCTGGCTTTTTCACAGATCATAGCTTCACTAACACTATCACCTGCCAGCTGTTTCTCATTCAACCATACTAACAAAAGTTTTTCCACCTCTTCCAGGACTTGTGACCTCTGCTTGGTTAATGTTGTAACTCCTTTTGCCACATCAGCTCTTTTAATGGCATCTTTATTCTTCAAAATAGTTGAGATTGTTGACTGCCATTTTGTACTCACAGGCCAGATCAGTCACACGAATACCACCCTCATGCTTCTGTACGATTTCCGTCTTCAATTCAATGGTTATTTTCTTCAGAACCTTCTTACCATTCTTGCGCTGAACATTCCTGTCACGTTCATTACTGCTCTGCACTTTCTTTCTGCCACCATACTTGCTCTGCACTTTCTTTGGAGCCATACTGGATTGAGTAATACTGTATAGCACTGTATGTGCTGAAAAGCACACAAAAAAGATTCACAGCACAAAAAAAAGTGTGCACAGGTCTGTCAGCAACCTTGATCTTGACTCCTGAAAGCCACGACCATGTGTCAGAGCAGGGATGTGGCTGAGTTCCCATTCACTCGGGGAAGATGGCTGCAAGTGTGTTCATCACCCGATGCGGAGTTCACAAATGGAAGCAAAATTTTGCCGAATGCTTCTGTTCACAAACCGAATTGTTTGTGAGCAGAAGCGTTCATTAACCGAGGTGTTACTGTATAAACTTCCTTAAATGCCTGAAACCAGAAAAAAAAATTTCAAGTCTCTGCAGAATGCCTCTGTAGTAGCACTGTCTTTCCACATTTATCAAGGCTTCCTGTAAATCTTCTCTTTACCCTTACCTTTTTGCATGTACAAAGTCCAAAGAGTAGTCAGAGGGGTAAACCTAGTGTCCTCTCAGGTTCTGGGCATGCATCTTGCTAAGAGCATGCATATTGTACTCCAGATGCCCCAGTTTACTTGGTATCTCTTCAAACCTTTTTTCTTTCAAGAACCTTCCTCCTAGCCTTGTCCTCTCCAGATATTTGGAGCTGTCTGCTGCTTAACATACACTGTTCCACACACCAATCCTTACCCTAGCCAGCTATAGGCAGTATTACCTTAACTGCTTTGGACAGAGTCATCCTGAGAAGCCACTGGAGGCCAAAAAGGAAAAAACACAAATAAGCTTCTGTGCTGGTCTTTCAAGAAACCTTCAGATAAGTCAACATACTGAATTACAGTTTTAAAAGCAAAAGTCTGTTTTCCTGCTGGCACCTACTAGCTGCACCAGCAAAGCAGGCTGCTGTCACCATAGACTCCACAACTGGGAGTGGGGATAGGAGGTTGGCAAATACAACTTCTGCAAAGCTTACCAAAATTCATTAAGTACTCTCCTGCCTATGTTTTCTTATTAGATTTCACAATTCCAAAAAAGTTGATTCTGTTAGTTTTTGCCATCTTACTGGCTAATGGAAGGACTGATTATTGAAGTCCTCAGTCCAAACATCCCCTTAATGCTGCATCTCCACCAATCTTGATGAACTGGTACTCAGGTCCTTTTCATAGCAAATAATGACATATTATAATTTTCTTCACATAGCTCTTCTTGATTTCTTATATAACCCAATGCTAGTACAATGACACCTTAATTCATGAACTTAATCCTTTCCAAGATTCTAGTAGCAAACTGAATTGGATGAGAACCAAATCAAGATTTCCCATAAGGTCAACGCTGAACCTAACCATTGAATTTGATTGGTTCTCATCCAATTCAGAGTGTGACCTGAATCATGGAAAGAACTTTACGTTCACGAACCAAGGTACCAGTGTATTTTGCGTTTGGTTGCTGCTCTACATGAAGTTCTAGTTTCTATAGTACTATCACTGGCATGTAATAAAGTTTATGTTACAAAAAACTACTAAGAGATAATATCCACTATGAAAGTTGGGCACAAAAGTTACAAACTATTATGATCTTGTTTTGTGATGTAATGATCCTATTTTTGTAAAGACACCAGAGAGGTTGCCCATGGCACTTAATCTTGGTTGTCTGTAGAAAGTCAGAATATATAACTGTTCATTTTATTCATTTGTATTTTATCTAAAGTTTGCTTCTCTTTTGATCTGTGATCAAGTGTTCACAATAGCCCATTATTTACCCACAGTCTTAGCTTGTTAGAACATTAGCTGTGCTTCTCGCCTTGCCACTGGCTCCTAAACTTTGGCCTTTCCCCAAATCTGAGGAAGAATGCACGCACAAAACGGCTGCCCTTGGGGAGATACATTTCCTGTCAGACTAATCCCACCAGGCTGCTTGCTCACCTCCTCGCTTACTTTTCAGTTCCTCCCACAAGTTTATTTATTTTTTCCCTATAAAAGAAAATCCTATTTGAATTTGAGACGCTTGTAAATCCTGAATTCAGCATTCTTCCTATTGGACAAGCCTTCTTGAATAAATTTCTTTGTTTGGGACTTATTTTTAAGAGATAATTTGCTTATCTTTTTCAGTGCCAGGAGAAACACTATTGTTCACTTTTTAAAATAGCATTCTGTTGCTAGTATTTTAATAAATTTAATTTTCTAGTGTGGAACCTTTTCATTTATATTGGCGTGTGTGTGCGCACACACGTGCGCACCTCGTATACGTTGATAACTTACCTTGAGTTGCATCTTCACTCCCTCAGGCAGCTAGTGTTAAACTGACACGCTGCCTGTCCAAAAATCCCACCTTCCTGGTTACCACGAAGTCCAGGTGGGGAGGCAGCTGCAGCCGAGCTGGCGGCACGCACTCTGAGGTGCAGCCCACAAGGCGCGTGTATTCAATCGCCAGCCTGCGTCAGCGGCTTCACCACGGGCCTCAACTCCAGTCGCGCACGCGCGACTCACGCGGGGCCTCTGCCGCGCACGCGCAGCTCGCTGGTTGTAGTGCCTGAGGGTGAGGGCGACGCGGTGCATGCTGGGAGCGCTCAGTGCGCGCGTCGCGGCAGTGTGGCTGGCGGAGGTGGTGGCGGAAGCCTGGCAAGGTAGGCGGAGGCCGTCTCGGAGCTGAGCTGGGGATAGAGGGGCAGTCAGCTGGGCCTGGGGCCGGCCGCTGAGAAGATCGCAGGCCAGCTGCTCGGGAGCCGTGGCGGAGGAAGTGTGTAGGGGAGACTGTGAGCTCCGGTGAGATGGATTTCGCTTCAGAAGCCAGCGTGAAATACCTGCCTGATGGGGTCGCCCTGGCCTCCGTGATGAACTATGCCTGGCGGTGGTGGTCGCGGCTGGACCCTGAACACCTCTGCTGCTTCCAGATCGTGAGCACAGCCTCGCCCTCGTGGACCAAGTTCAGAAGCTGACAGACAAACCAGAAGACAGTTCCGGCGTCGTGCCTCTAAATGGTTAGCCTTTCCTGTTTACCAGCGAGCACCGAACCTCCACCACACTTGGCAGAAGTAATTTTCAGGGTAAAGAAATGATTTAGAGGATTGAATTTTACCGTTTCTGGATTTCTCGATATCTTCAGCACCCTAGGGTCAGACAGCATAATTGTTTTGAAGTAGATCTGAACAGTCCATACTTCTTG
>RJWT010025857.1:0-16020 GCA_004365215.1 Cuniculus paca | reverse complement strand
CACTCCCACCAACAGTGGACGAGGGTTCCTTTTTCCCCACAGCCTCTCCAGCATTTATTGTTGGTGGTTTTCTTGATCCTGGCCATTCTTTCTGGAGTGAGATGAAATCTCAGAGTTGTTTTAATTTGCATTTCTCTAATGACCAATGATACTGAACATTTTTTCACGTATTTATTTGCCATTCGTATTTGTTCAGCTGAGAAGTGTGTTTTCATCTCAGATGCCCATTTTTGGATTGGGTCTTTGAATTTCGAGGGCCTGATTTTTTAAAATTCTTTATATGTTCTAGAGAGAAGACCTTTGTCTGAAGGACAGTTGACTAAGATTTTGTTCCTTATTTGTGGGTTTTCTTTTCACTCTGTTGGAGATTTCTTTTGACACGCAAAGACTTTTTAATAAGACGAGATCCCAGTTGTTGATTCTGGGAAGTGTTTCCCATGCAGTTTGGCTTTTGTTTGTGAATTCTCCACCTATCCTTATGTCTTCAAGATTTCTACCTCCTTTGCTTTGCAGCAGATTTAGTGTTTCTGTTTTAATGTTTAGATCTTTGATCCATTTTGACTTTAGTTTAGTGTATGGTGATAGGCTTGGGTCTAGTTTTAGTTTTCAGCATATGGAAAGCCAGTTTTTCCAGCACCATTTATTAAAGAGGCTATCTTTCATCCAGTGAACATATTTGGCCCCTTTGTCAAAGATAAGGTGGCTGAGTGTGTTTGTATTTGGGGTTGTATCTTCTAATCTATTCCATTGATCCTCAGGTTTGTTTTGATTCCAGCACCTTGCTGATTTTATTACAGTAGCTTTGTAACATAATTTCAGGTCTGGGATTGTGATGCCTTCTGCCCTGCCCTTGTTGCCCAGAATTGCCTTTGCTATTCTAGGTCTCTTCTGGTTCCAGATGAATTTTAAGAATGATTTCTCTAGATCTGTGAGGTATGCTAATGGTATTTTGATTGAAATTAATTTAAATCTGTATAACAATTTTGGGAGAATGACCATTTTCACAATGTTTGTTCTTCCTATCCAGGAACATGTAATGTATTTTCATTTTCTGAGATTCTTTTCGATTTCTTTTTTCAGAGTACTACAATTTTCATGGAATAGATCTTTTGCTTCCTTTGTTAGGTTGATTCCTAAGTATTTCATTTTTTTCGATGCTATTGTAAAGGGTGTGATTTCTCTTATTTCTCTCTCAGTGAGTTTGTTGTTTGTGTACAAGAATGCTATTGATTTCTGAGTATTGACTTTGTATCTAGCTACATTACTGAATTTGGTTATGACATCCAGAAGTCTTTCTATGGACTTTTGTGGGTCTTCTATGTAGAGTATCATGTCATCTGCAAATAGTGATAATTTAACTTCTTCCTTTCCTATCCTTATTCCTTTTTATTTCTGTCTCTTGTCTAATTGCTCCATCTAATGTTTCCAGTACTATATTGAATAGGAGTGGTGATAATGGACATCCTTGTCTTGTTCCCGATTTTAGAGTGAAAGCTTTCAGTTTTTGACCATTTAATGTGATACTGGTTGTTGGTTTGTCAGAGATGGTTTTTATCAGATTGAGGTAAAGACCATCTCTTCCAATTTTCTGTAAGGTTCTTATCATGAATGAGTGTTGGACTTTATCAAAATCTTTTTCTGCATCTATTGAGATGACCATGTGGTTCTTATCTTTGGTTGTATTGATATGGTGTATTACTATTTCTATATTTCAACAGGATTTGTAGCCACTGTGTTTATTTTGAAAAACATTCCTCTTACTGATTCCTAATATGCTTAAGAATATTAGGACTTGCCAAGCATGTTCTCTACTCACTGAAGTACAATTCAAGCCTTACAGTCTCTTTTAATAATTCAGTTTTCTATGTTTATTTTGAGTCCCTGCCAATAGATTTCCTCATTCACACAGTATTTTCTCTTCTTCTTGTGTCATTGTCAGGTCTTGCTGTTTTATTTTAATCATATTTTCTTTATTGTACCAGCCTACTTTCCTTCTACTTGTTATTTTTCCTTCTACTCACGTGTACTACTTTGTTGATGGAAGTGCTTTCATCTGGTAGCTTTGTTTATAAAATTCTGTATGTAGGGTTTGATTTTTTTGTGTGTCAGTTGTTCTGGAGTGTTAAATTCCAACTATTTGTGAATTTTCTAATTTCACTCCTGTTATTGATTTATAGTGTCATGGCATTGTGATGAGAAAAAGTACTAGGCATAGCTCAGGGGTCTATTGTGGTGGACTTGGAGCTGTGTCTATAGGAGTCATCCAAAGTCTGAGCCTATGTGGGTCAGGTAATTCTGAGTCATTCTTGAGTCTGAGCCCACCAGAATGTGTGACTGTAGGGACTGGTCTCTTTGTTGATTTTCTCATCTTATGCATACATTATTTTCCTGATATCACTGAGTTGTCTCTTTTTTATTTTATGAAAAAATAAAATAAAATTTTATAACAAAATAATAAGAGAATAACAATAGTTAAGACACTGTATCATTATCTTCAAAGTAGTTACTTAGAGTACAAGACATAAATATTGTCACTAAAAAGAAACAAACGGGTATTAACACAAATCTTTCTTTTCAATTAAATGCCTAAGAGAGACTAGTAGAACTCTTCTCCAATGCTAGTGAGAATGTAAACTAGTATAACTACTATGGAGATCAGTGTGGAAATTTCTTGACTGAATTGTCTCTTGATGTTGCTTGTAACTCGCAGCCTTTTAAAAACATTTATTTTGAATTCTGTGTAAAGCACTTTTATATCCTCACTTGGAGAATTAAGTTACTAGAAAATAACATTCTCTTCATGGTGTGATGATTTAACTTTTATTCCTTATAGAATTGCATGAATTTCTGAAGACAAATGAAGTAGAGCCTATCAAAAATTGAGATGCACCTAACCCAGCACTAAGAGGATTCATGTTGATAAATGCCTACACATTAAGGAAAAATAATAAATGCCTGTACACTAGGGAAAAGAAGATCTCAAATAACCTCATTTTACACTTCAAGAAACTATAAAAAAGTAAGCCCAAAGTCAGCCAAAAGATAAGTTAAGTTTAGAGGAGAGATCAAATAGAGAAAACAAAAACAGAGGTAAAAAGAATCAAGAAAACTAAGTTTTTCTTTGGAAAATATAAACTGATTGATAAATCTTAGAGTAAGGAAAGAAGATGCAAATAAATAAGACTATAAGTGAAAAAGGAAGAAATTCAACTAATGCTACACAAATAACAAAGAATCGTAAAAAGACTGGAGATACATCTCAGAGATAAAAAGCTCATCAAATGTATACAAAGTTTTGGGGTTGATCCCTAGCACTGAATAAAAGAGTATAATGAACAATTATATGCCAGATTGGATAAACTAGAAGAAACAGATAAATTCCTGGGATCATACAACCTAAGACACACTTAAAAGTAGAAAGTCTATATAGAAATAATGAGTAAGGCATTTGATTCAGTAATGAAATGTTCCTAACAAATTAATCCTAGGACTTGATGGCTTCATTGCTAAATTATACTACAAATTTAAGTAACATTAGTCTTTCTCAAACTGGTCTAAAAAATTTGAAGAGGTCCAACATCTAAAAAGCGATGCATGTGACAACAGAATGAAAGACAAAAGTCGTAATCCTAATAGATACCAGGAGATCATTTGACAAAATTCAATGTTCTTTCTTGATAAAATTCATATAAGACACATTTTAAAATATTTAAAGCATAATAAAGGTCATACATGAGAAACCCACAGCTAATATCACACTCAGTGTTGAATAGCTGAATGCTTGAGAGAAAATGTTGTCGCCCCCGCCACTACTATTTATTGTGTTATTGGAGGTACTAGTAAGAGTAACTGGGCAAGAACAAGAAATAAAAGCCATTTCAATAGGAAAGAAAATAAACTTGTCTGTTTTCAAATGATATCATATGTAGAAAACATTAAAGCTTCACCAAAAAGCTGTTGGAAAAAAAAAAGTTAGTAATATTCCAGGGAACAAAACCATAAAACCCAGTAGCATTTTATATACTAATCAACTATGCAAGAAAGAACTTTAGGAGTCCCATTTATGATAGATAGTATAAAGAAGTACTTAGAGATATTTAACCCAGGAGATAAAAGATACACAAAAAATAAATAAATAAGTATAGTTTTTTCCACCTTAGACCCACCTCACCTCATGGTTTTGCTCTGTAAAACTCCCTTGAGAAATGGGGTCCTTGGCAACCCACTTGGAACACATTCTGGTATGCTTTGATAGGCCTGCTTTTTATTTTTATTTCTTTGGTACTGGGAATCGAATTCAGGATCTTGAGCTTGACAGGCAGTTGCTTATGCTCCTGAGCTATATCGTTGGCCCTATTTTTTATTTTCATGTCTTTTTGGGACAGGGTTTCACTATGCAGTTCTGGCTGGCCTTGAATTCACTTCATAGTGCAGGCTGGCCTTGAACATGCAGCAATCTTTCTTCCTCAGCCTCCTGAGTGCTGGGATTGCAGGCGTGTGCAGCAATGCCTGGCTACATAGGCCTTCTAAGGTGAAGCAAAAGGTGGTAAAACCTGGCTCCTCCTACCATCAAGGAGGAGGCTGATGTGGTTTAGATCTAAAATGTCACAAAGGTCTCATGTATTCGGAGGTGGGCTAGTTCGTTGGAGGCAGGTCATTGCGGGCGTGACCTGGCTCCTCGGATCACTCTGCTTCCTGGCTACTTGGGTTGAGCATCTTTCCTCCACCGTGCCCTTTGGCCATGCTGTCCTACATGTAGCCAACTGACTTTGGACTAAATCCACTTGAAACTGAGTTAAACAAACCTGGCTTCCGTTAAGTTGCAGGTGTTGGGTATTTTGTTCCAGTGACAGGAAAGTGGTGAATACAGAGGTGCAACACCTGGTGGGCCTATTTAGATTTAGGGGAAAAGTTCCTGATTTGAGTATACTGTTCCAGATCACTTACCAAGTGATTCAAAATCTGCTAGTTTTAAGTGGCCCAAAAGAGATTGTTCTGCTATGGGCTTCAACTTTTGTGCAAACTGCTTTGCTACCTGTTCCATATGATCCATCAGATCCAATTATGATTGGAAACTACTACTTGGGCTTACTGAGTGCCTTATCCAGTGCCATGGCATCTGCACTAAAGCATTATTTAAGAAACCACTTTCCAGCATAGAAACTGAAATGATTGGCTTATGCTTGTGGAATTCAGTGTTCTTAGCACATTCTTCCCCATCCCGAAGTATCTGGGTTGACAGAACAACAAAGTAAGATTTTGAAGACTGTTACAGTACTGCGTAGGTGGCAATACCTTGCAGGGCAGGGATGAAGTTCTCCAGAAGGCTACATACTCTGAATCAGAGTCAACTTTATAGTGTTTCTTCCACAGATAGCATTAATGAGTCTAAGAATCCAAGCAGTGGGAATAGAACCCCGTTAGCCCTAGTGATCCAATAGCAAAGTGTTTGCTTCCTGTTTCTTCAAACTTAGCCTAGAACTTTACACTCCAAAGGGAAGAATGTTATGTCTCTTCACAGAAACAATTCTATTGACCTGAAAATTAAGACTGTATCCAGTTGGCATTTACGGGCCACCTACCAGTAGACTACATATTCTTCAAGGTCACAGGTAATACTAACCACATTAGGCCATAGTCTGGGCCATGAAATATATCTTAAATTTAAAAGAATAAAAATCATATAAGACATTCTCTCAGGCTAAAACAAAATTAAGTTAGAGCAAAAAGATAGCAGGGATAGTCATTAAGCAGTATATACGAGAAGGTCAGGAAGTCAGATATCTAGGGAGTTGAATGATCTGTCCCCATATGATTATAGCATCTTTTCCACTGATACCAGGAAGTGGGGTGAAGTAGAAGATTTACTGAGGTTGAAAAATCCTCTATGCATAATATTTTTCCATAGGCTTCAATAGGCCCTTAAGTAAAAGGGATCAAGTGAAGGGTTAAGATATTTGTAACACAGAAATGGGCATCTGAGATGAAAACACACTTCTCAGCTGAACAAATACGAATGGCAAATAAATACGTGAAAAAATGTTCAGTATCATTGGTCATTAGAGAAATGCAGATTAAAACAACTCTGAGATTTCATCTCACTCCAGAAAGAATGGCCAGGATCAAGAAAACCACCAACAATAAATGCTGGAGAGGCTGTGGGGAAAAAGGAACACTTCTCCACTGTTGGTGGGAGTGCAGACTGGTGCAACCACTGTGAAGGTCACTCTGGAGGTTTCTCAAAAAGCTAGGATTGGAAGTCCCATTTGACCCAGCTATTCCGCTTCTGGGCATATTCCCAGAAGAAGTGAAATCATCTTACCACAGTGATGTATGTGCACCTATGTTTGTAGCAGCACAATTTGTAATAGCCAAATCTTGGAAACAACTCAAATGCCCATCAATTGAGGAATGGATAAAAAAGATGTGATACTTTTATACAATGGAGTACTATTCAGCTATAAAAAATGATCACATTGAGGCCTTTATAGGTAAATGGATGCGACTTAAGACCATACTTATAAGTGAAATAAACCAAACTCACATGTGTAAACACTGCATCATCTCCCTAGTGTAAGAAACTGAAATACTCAATAAGATACAAAATTCCTGATAAATATGGAGAAAAGGTTCTGAAGTCCAATGATGCTTTTATTCTTTGATTTGATTGGTTTAAGTCCCTTTCTTACTATTTGATTGCAATATGTGAGAAGATAGGAACAGCTCTTTTGAAAAACAGGGGACATTATGGTAGCCATTGCTGGTTTCTTGTTGTCCAACTTGAAGGCCTGTAATGCTCTTTTGTTTTATCTGGTTTTATATTACTTTGTTTTGTTTGAGTTTATTGTCTGTAAATGTATGAACAACCATTTGGAAGAAAGCAAGAGACACTAGGGTAACCATTGTTAATCTCCTGTTGTTATGTTTTGAAAACCTGTATAGCTTGGAGTGTTCTGTTCTGAAATGCTATATTATGTTTGACTCTATTCTGTTTTGTTTTGCTTTGTTCTGTTCTGTTTTGTTCTATTCTCTTAAAAAAAAAGATATTTGTAACACCGAACTTGATGTTTACTTCTGTGTTATGGGGCCCCATGTACCACTGCTGACTCATGTTTTGGACTGCGCACTCTCTTCTGGACAGTGTTAGAATGGACACCAATAATGTTTGCTTTTGACTGATCTATTTACACAGCTCAATAGATAATCTGAGATATTTAATATAGATTTTGGGTTATTCTATGGGGGAAAGGTAATACCTACAATATTGTTCCATACATCTGATGCGTACATCTCCATCAGTTGAAGAAATGAAAAGACTGAATTAATATAAGATTAAGAGATGAGTCTGTACTATAACCTTAATTTTACAAATGCATTGACTTGACTATTAATCATTTTTAAATATCATGCGAAACATTCAGTTGCAAAAAATACTATCTCACCTACTTAAATTTATCAAAGAAAGTTCATCCACTGGATGAATGCTGAACCAAGTTTCAGAAGCTGGATGTGAATTTGTATGGAATGACACTATTTTTTTCTTGCTAGACTGAGGGTACAGAACATGGACAAGCACAGAGGCAAGGAAACTATTTTGATAATTATCATTGATTTTACACAGAATATTAAGTTTATGGTTGTGGAGAAGGTTGGAAGCTTTCTAGTTTTTCCTGAGGTTCTTTGGAAGTAGGAATCTTTAAAAGGAAAGGAGAAAATGAATTCTTCCTGTAATGATTCCAACTGCATTAGCTTCTTCTCTGACTCTACTGCCTCCTGGTCTGAAGGAGAGAAGTTTTTGTCTGCAAGGCTTATGATAGCTCCTGAAATGCAGAAGCAATACTAGTAATGGTTATGCATAGTATCTAAATTACAAATATTCAAACTAATAAGTTTCATTCCCATTTTACATTTGATGGACGTACAGATGGAATAGTTTGAGGTCACGGTGAATGTGCAACTGGGCTAGATTTTCAGACTGAAGTCTTTGGAGATTTAAAGACTGTGCTTTTCTACATTTCCTAGAGTATGATGCCCCGCCAACTCATGGGTATTCTTTAGGATACCCCGAGAGAGAGAGAGACAACTTTCTCCATGTGGCCTATTTCCTTTGTGAGGAATGAGATATCTGTGAATGCTGGGTTTCTAAAAGTGTAGGGGAGTTGTGCACATCCCTTACAAATCCTCTTATGATGTAAACCAAAATGGGAAACAAATCTTTTCATGATGTAAACACCCTTTAAGGTGCTGTCATTGAGATGTCTTAGTCAATTCAGGACTTTATCATCATCCCCAAATATATAGAGATAAAATACCATTAAAGATTTATAGCCAGGCTGACCTCTAACCCCTTATTTCTAAATCCAAGAAACCTTCAATTGTACCTCAGGAAAGGCTTTCTGATTTCTGTGTGGTATCATCAAAATAGCTGCAGATTCCAGGGAGGCCACACATAAGGAGCAAAAGCGGGACTTAGGCCCAAGAGATAATAGCTCAAGAGATTTGTCTTTTTTTTTCTCTTCTCCCCTCTGGTTCATTCTGGACATGCAGAGGATGTAAACTGTGCTTGCATTTAAATGCTGTGCTCATCCCTCTGGAATAAGGCCAGCTATTGCCCTTCTTCAGTTGGTCCTGAACCTTCCACTTTCTCAGATGGAATTCCCTAGGCTCCTGAGCAGAATGTTTAAGTACAAGGTCTCCAAAGCACTTTCAGAGCCCCAGGCTCTTCTGTTAGGATTCAGCTCAGGTAAGAGCATCTTTCGAAGTGGAATCTGGAAAAGCAGCAAGGGTCATTGGGAAGACTCCCCACCTTGTAACGATGCACAGACCTGGACTCCTGGGCAGCCAGCTCTAGTCAGGCTTCTATATAAGAAAAGATTCAGTGGGAAGAATTCTCTTGGAAGGGAATATAATGGTGAGAATCCTCAGAGAACCACACATGAGAATGGAGAAGCTTCTTGTTCCTTAATGTCAATATAAGGTGCTTGAAGAGAGCTAGGAACTGTGCTATCACAGAATCTATAGTGGAGGAGACACACACAATCCCTTCCCTTTTAGAACTCGCACTCTTCTGGAGGAAACATTCACATCAGCTGGAGCTTCCTGTGCAATACAGAAGTAGGGTGCCGAGGTTAAAGCAGGCTTCCCTGAACACACAATATTTAAGCTGTGGCAGGGTGGATGTGCAAGGATTTGCCAGGTGGGGAAAATAGGTCAATTTTTAACCAGAAAATAACATGGTTAATTCTCAGAGCCAAAGAACATGATACATCTGGGAAACAAATGTTCAGTCGGAAGCGGGGCATGGAGTGGTAAGAGCTGTGGTTGATTATGGCAAATGTGTCTGCGTGGGGAGCTTGGTGGGAGGTTGATCTGCAGCGATCCCTTACACCTTTAGTATCCATGCACAGGAATTACTATGGTCTCACGGATGTATTTAAGGTTTAAGGACCACTTCTGATTAGGAAGGCTTAAAGAATACTAATGTTAGGTCTCTGGGAGAAAAATCAGCACAGCCCATTCTCATTAGTAGCCGATTCAATCATGGGAATCTTTTTCAGTTTTACGATGTGTTAAAAGACAAATAGGAAGAGGAAGAGATGAAATGGAGTTAGAATATCCAACAGGAAAACAGCACTATGTATGTTATCAGGTGTGGGGAAGGAAAGAAAAGTTAGGTCTATTGTTTCAGGGCCTTAGGTCAGTCCAGAAGGACTGAGAACATTTGGTTTGGCTCTATAGTGGTTTGTGGTGGGACAGATGTCTGCTGGCTTTGACAAGAAGTCATCTTTCATGTCCATTGTTCACAAGGTTTACATTTAGCCTTATCTGTGACTTAGGCCTCTGAGATCCTCCTGCAATGCAACTTCTCCACGCAAACTTACAAGGGATCCACCCGCACAGGGCAGTAGTGAATGAATTCAAAAGGCATTGGAAGGGAAGATAGATCCTGAAACGACCTCCTCCAACACAGGAGTAACAGTTACACTGAAGAATCAGGGGGCAGAAAACATTCACCTGGCAAGTCTTGCTTATTTTTTCATTCACGTCCTCTCCATTTTCTGTAGTAAAGCAAAACTATTATTTTCCACATAGTTGTTTTGCTTAGTATAACATATTCATGTTACAAAAGACTAGTTATCTAGCCTTTGGGGTTATAGATGTTTTGTTTCAAGAGTTAGTTGCATGACTTGTGTTATCTCAGATTCTTTGCCCTATTAAGGAAGCCATCTGCATGTCAAGAGATGAAACTAGGTAAAGACTGTGCACTGCTGATACCTGATCTAATATCCACCAGAGAAAACATGGTATGGCCATGGGAACAACCAAAGGAACCGTATGCAGAGGCACAGGGAGACTCGAGGAAGATGACAGGATGGTGAAGTGTCAAGACTAACATTGAGCAGTGTTACCTAATCCAGGTCTTACCAGGTGAGGGAAGATGTAGTCACCAGAACATAAGAAGGGTCACTTTTCAGGACTTAGAGCCTTTTGTAGAAGATGAGACACTGCTAAACATGCCTAGTGGGAAAGGAATTGGGAGCAAGACCCTGATCTCTAGTACTATCATCTTAACTCCTACAAGTGTCTCACATTGGCTAGGCTCGCTTGGAAACCAGAGGAGAAGACCATCTGGATGACATGGTCCATAACTGTTAGATTCTGGAGGCATCATTCAGGGAGATAGAGGGGCACATTGCGAACATAGGATAAGGAAGCCACACCAGACTTCTATAGCTATGCCCCGGTCCCACCTTTTGTTGTGACTTCACAGACCAGTTACTGTGTACTCCTCCTTCTTCCCAGTCCCAGTGACAGACTTTTGTTTTCTCTTTTAACAGATACTGCTAATGCTGTACCCATTTAATAGTCTTTGATAATCTTAACATGAATCTGTCTTACAAAGAGAAGTTGTTGACACATGCCTATAATCCCATCACTTGGGAAGCTGAGACAGGAGGATCACAGCAAGTTCAGTGTCAGACTGGGCAGGTCTACTTAGTGAGTTCAAGGCCAGCCTCAACTACATAGTGAGACCTTGTCTCAAAAGACAGAGAGAGAGAGAGAGAGAGAGAGAGAGAGAGAGAGAGAGAGAGAGAGAAAAAGAGAGAGAGAGCGAGAGAGCTGTAAGATCAAGTCATTGAAGTGGGCTTACATGGTGGTCATTTTTCCAGAAACACAATTCCCTGGAGGTAGACAAATCAAAGTTCTTTGAAGTTTATTGAGCATATTCTAGGTTTTGTACATCAGTCTCAACTATATATAAAGGGCTAATGCTTCGCATTATTAAGTGACTGGAACACTTCATGTAATCTCATGACAACTTCAGGGAACAGTTCTTTTTCTTTTTTAAAGTTTATTGTGAAGCAAGGGTAGTTTTTTTCACTGACAGGATAAAGTAGTTTCTTTAAGCTCTGGTTGCCAGTATCTGAATTTAGGATGTGGAATATTACTAAATCAGATTACTGATTATTCTGATATAGTCTTCCTAACTAGACTCAAGATGCAGTAGACAAAGTTTCTTAAATGCTCCTTATCTTTCTTCCAATTTTTTAAACATATATAAAAAACAGATTCTGGCTTGATCCTTTGGGTGGGGGGAAAGAAAAGACAAAACAAGACAACACCACACAAACTATTTCCTTGTCTTTTCTATGTAGACATCTTCCTTTTAGCTGTTTGCTCTGGACTCTGAATAAACACTTTTTAAGCTAGGCATGGTGGTGCACCTCTGTGATCCCAGCACTTGGGAGGCTGAGGCAGGAAGATCATTGCGAGTCTGAGAACAATCTGGGCTACAAAGTGAGCCCAAGGCCAGCCTGACCTGCATAGGGAGACCCTGTCTCAAAGAGACAAAAAACAAAACAACTCCTCCAAACCCCCCAAAAAACACTTACAAATTTTTTTTTTTTGCAAATTTCATCTCCTAGGGCTTTCTGCCACTCTGCACTGAATGGTGAGTGTATCTTCTTCCTTCCTGATGATGACCTTTGCTTCTGGAATTTTATCTTCAGTCTCAGTGAAGGAAGGAGGAGGCCCTTGCCAAGTTCTGCCATTGAGTTGTTAGATACACAACCCGAGCTTCAGCAGGATTCACCTTTGAGTAATAACCTTATTTGCACTCTTCAGAAGTCCCATTTTCAATGTTCTACAACTCTGCCTGGTGATTTTGTCCTGAAGATCAGAAATTCCAGCTCATCCAATAGTTAACAAGGGTTCCAAGTTTATGGTTTTCTTTACTGTAGAGTCTAGATTGTCCCCAAAATCTAACCTAGTATCTCCACTTCTTCCAGGAACTGTAAAGCATTATAATACAGTCCCAATAGTTACCTCATAACATGCCTGCAGAGGTAAATACAAAAAGGGTATAGAGCTGCCTGGGTCAGTTCATTCATTGATGCAAGAACATCACTAGTTGTGTGTCACGTTGCAAAAAAAATAATCATTTATTCAAATATATGCTTGTTAAAATTTCATGGACATTGTAGTATATTATGACATAGTATAAAATTCTGCATTTTTTTCTAAAAGTTTATAGCATCTAGTCAATGACTTTATTTTGTATTATATAATTTAAGAGTGAAGTATTGTCCTTTCTTTCCAGGGAACAAAAGTTCTGTTGCGTTTGGAGCACATATGAGGAAGTTCATTTACAAACAGCCATGCTCACATTTCATAACGTTTGCTCAGTACCCAGTTCCTTCCATCTCACGGGCATCCCAGGACTGGAGTCCCTGCACATCTGGCTTTCTATCCCCTTTGGCTCCATGTATTTGGTGGCTGTGGTGGGAAATGTCACCATCCTGGCTGTTATAAGGGTGGAGCGTACCCTGCACCAGCCCATGTACTTCTTCCTGTGTATGCTGGCTATCATTGACCTGGTTTTGTCCACTTCTACTATGCCCAAGCTACTGGGAATTTTCTGGTTTGGTGCTGGTGATATTGGCCTAGATGCTTGCTTGGCCCAAATGTTTCTTATCCACTGCTTTGCCACTGTTGAATCAGGCATATTTCTTGCCATGGCTTTTGATCGCTATGTAGCTATCTGCAACCCACTACGTCATACTACAGTGCTCACCCATGCATTGGTGGGTCGTTTGGGGTTGGCTGCCCTCCTCCGAGGAGTTCTCTACATTGGACCCCTGCCTCTGATGATCCGCTTGAGGCTGCCCCTTTACAAAAGCCATGTCATCTCCCACTCTTACTGTGAACACATGGCTATCATCACCTTGACGTGTGGTGACAGCAGAGTCAACAATGTCTATGGGCTGAGCATTGGATTTGTGGTGTTGGTCCTGGACTCCATGGCTATTGCTGCCTCCTATGTGATGATTTTCAGGGCTGTAATGGGGCTGGCTACTCCTGAGGCCAGGTTTAAAACTTTAGGTACATGCAGTTCTCATGTCTGTGCTATTCTGATCTTCTATGTTCCCATTGCTGTGTCTTCTCTCATTCACCGATTTGGTCACCATGTGCCTCCTCCAATCCACACTCTGCTGGCCAACTTCTATCTCCTTATTCCTCCAATCCTTAATCCCATTGTCTATGCTGTACGTACCAAGCAGATCCGAGAGAGGCTTCTCCAAATCCTGAAGATAAGAGCTAAGAGCAGATGACTGCTGCTCCCTCTTTTCTCTGAAATAAGCTCATGAATAAGAAGATATTTGAATATGGAAGCTTTATATCCAACTGGCAACATGTCAAGAAGTCTGAGATATTAGGGCCAGTATTTATAGTTTCAAAGGAATGATAACATTGAGTATGGAACTAGGTTCTAAAGACAAAAAATTACTGTCCTCTGACTGGAGGGTATTTGAGTTGCAAAGAAAGCAAACCAATGGTGACATCAGTAACAAATAGCAGCAAGTGTTTACTCAGTACTTTTCATGTAATTCTTGTAAATATCCTCAAATTTTATGAGACATTGTTCACATTTTATATTCGAGGAAATAGGAAAAGACATTCTTGCTTATGGACTGCGTGCAAAGTTATTTAGGGCCCAGAGCTCAGTTTAGGTTGATGTTTACAACACATTGTAGTATTATGTACTAATGCTTTTTACTCAGTTTACTTTGTATAAACTATGTCTTTTCAAAATCACCTTAGCAATATGAAATTTCCTAAGTTAACCACAAACCATTAAGATGCTGCTAAAAATGCTCATACTAATAACACGTGTGATCTAGAAGACTGACTTGCATGTACATATGGAGATGTCACTCATGGAAGAATGTGGCCTGACAACAGTTACAGGCTCAAAGATGGGAAAAGAGAAAATGATTGTGTCATACTTAGTATTGCCCTTCTTGTAGTTTTCTCTCCAGGATTGAAATATGTGAAGGCTCCAAGGAAGGGAAAACTTTCCCCTCCCCACAACAAGTCTCCTTGATTTCTGATCAACCTGTAGTACTTTTGCTCATAATGAGGTCTGTTCATGGAAATGAGTCAGCATAAAATCAAGATATAAGTTTATATATTTGTACAGACCTTGACTTTATCCTCCAGATTACATGTTAGATCAAAACTGTTGACATTCGTGAAGCACTTAACTACTATTGAAAATTACTGGCATAATTAATATGGCAGTAATTCCTATCTCCATTGTCCACATGAAGAAACTGAAGTTCTCAGAAGTAATCTAATGGCCAAACTTACTCAGGTAGCCCAGGAATCAATCTCAATTAAAAAAAAAATTCTAAATCTCCCAGTCTCTCTAATGCTTATTTTCCTTAACTGTCAAACAGATGATCGGCTTCTCCCCTAAGGTCTAAATTGTTGGGCAATTAACATGCCCCACACAGTGGTCATTAGGTGCCCCCATTGTTCTCAAGACTGGGGTTGTACAGATTAACAGTCTGCTTTTCATTGCTCCATTCAGAGAGGGTTAACAAAGTATAAACTTACATTAGATCTATGTCTGATTACTCACCTCATAACTCCACAAACTAAACATCAAAATACACCAGGCATCAGGTACACATCATCACTGGTCAAGTACAGAGTAAAGAGCACAATGTGGAAACCAGAAAATCTGACTTTTAGTTTTGTCTTAGTCTAAGTAATGGGAATTATCCTACTTCTCAGCGAGTGGGGTCCTAATTATATGCATATTTCTTCTTCACACCATCCCCAACTTTTATTGTATCACTATCGTGATGATCCTTCCTTAACCTTTTCTCTCTCTAACCTTTGATCAAGCGTTCTCCTTATGATTAACAATCGTAAGCTAATTCTTCTGTTTTATCCGTCTCTATCCTGTTTGGGAGCCTGAGGAAGGTGTTTAGGGTCTGTGCTCAAGATGCTTATGGCTGTTGGGAAATTTCTTGGGGATAGGAGAAAGCAAGGCCCGTGGGCCAAGAATTTCCTGAAATGATTTAAATATCTAGTTAGGCAAGAATCTTGAAACATAGGAACCTTGCTTTTTTTGTATAGCATAGGCATTTAGATTTTCTGAGGTAGTACACACTAGGGAGAGGCATAAATTGAGGCCAATTTTGTAGTCATAAAAAATTCAGCCTCGCATATGAATAAATTTTGTCTCCATTCTCCAAAGATTGTGCAAACTGCAGACTAATTATGGAGTATAATTTTCCTTCGATTTTGGATTTTATGCATTTAATGTAAAAATTGTGACATTGGCATTTGGCCAAGAGGCATTAAGTGGGCCACTTAAACAGAAAAGGTAAAGAGTGTGCAAAAATATACAAGAAGCCGGGCGTGGTAGCTCATGCCTGTAATCCCAGCACTCGGGAGGCTGAGACAGGCGGATCGTTGCGAGTTCGAGACCAGCCTGGGCTACAAAGTGAGCTCAAGGCCAGCCTGAATGGCATAGTGAGACCCTGTCTCAAAAACAGGGCTGGGGATCTAGCCCAGCGGTCTAAGTGCCTGCCCGGCAAGCGCAAGGTCTGGGTTCAATCCCTGGTGCCGCAAAAAAAAAAAAAAAAAAAAATATATATATATATATATATATATATATATATATATATACAATAGATTGCAGTAGAATCTTTAAAGGCACCTAGT